>JASBQL010254726.1:0-12852 GCA_030264975.1 Desmognathus pascagoula | reverse complement strand
CTGGGGCAGTGTGTGCACACTGCCCCCAGTGGTATCGGCGCGCTCAGGAGGAACAGAATTCCGCCCTTAATCTTTATTTGGCTCACCGAGCCGTAAAAGATACCAAGTACAGAAAGGAAAAAGAAGGCGCAACAAATTTGTACAATTAATACAGCACATAGTAGAATCAAAATGCATTATATATATATAAAAAAAACAGTGTAAAATGAATAATATTTATAAAAATTGTAAAGGGCACAACATAAAATCCTGGTACAGTCCCATAGAACTAAATACAGCAATCTTTACTGGCCAGGCTTCAAGGACGCAGAAAATCACTGCAGAAATAACAGACAGTTCAGAGCTATTCAGAATTCTGATCAAAGTACAAACATCCCCCTCTTGTTGCCTTAAGTACAATTGCTGTTTCAGCCATTTATTACGTGGAGCGTGTAGTAGCCCACCGTCTAAAAGAAAAAGAGATATATTGTCAACGGAAGCCTTGTCACAACAACAAATTCTCTGCTCACTACTGAGCTTTAAGCGGCCACGCCAGATTAAAAGGATGGGTAAGACCCCCAACCTAACTTTCAAAAAATCAGTCGCCATTTCAGAGGAGTGACATTTATATAGGTAGCCTTCAGGTCCTAGACATTGTTTGATTTGTAAGTAAGTGTGAAGCGATGGAAGGCTCTGAGCTCTACAGATGTCAGCCTGCTGGCTTAATTTCTTAATAATGCAAGAGAGATAATATTTTCTCTCTGGAACATCAATGGTCGTGGTCACGGAACAGAAATCAATATCAAGTTTAGAGGTAAGATCCAGCAAACGCTGCGCCATGGGATGAGGTTTGTTTGTGCACAGGGAGTTTCTTAATTCAATGAAGCAGCTCTTAGCAATTAAGGGGGATTCTGAACAGTGCAAATTCATCATGAAATTCAAGTAACGATTGTGAGCTTTAAAGTTTAATGGCGTCTGAGCAAGCTCAAGCCTCAGAGCACAGACAGACATGCGGGATGGAGCACGCAGTTCATGCCTTAAAATCCACCCTTCTAGCTTCTCTAATATCTCCCAACTGCAATAACCCCAGTTTTCAGCTCCATACAATAAAGATGATGAAAACTTTTCATTGTACACTTTAAGAAATGGCCAAAGCGAATTGCCACCAAAATTAACATTGAATCTGTGCAAGCCCGCGGCCCTGGCTCTGGACTTCATCGTGCTGCTCTCTAAGTGGGCAGTCCAGGTTAAACGTTTTGAAAAATAAACCCCCAGGTATTGGTAGACATCTGTGTTTTGCAGCACCTGGCCATCCAGATACCACTTGCCTTTATTAGAAGCATTGTCAAATTGCATGGTAAAGGTTTTTGTCTTGTTATTAACCAAGCCGTGATTTTTACAAATTTCTGACAGACGGTTAAGTTTTACCTGGAGACCAATTTTGGTGCGATCGAGAATCGCCAGATCATCTGCATAAGACAGAACATCCACGGGAACATTGCACACTTTTGGTGGCGCAGTCTTGGATTTAGCCAGACAGAGTGGAAGATCTGCCAAAAATAAATTGAACAGTAATGGTGCGAGTACGCAACCCTGTTTCACTCCACAACCTGTGGGGATTTCATTAGAGATTTCGCTGTTGGGGCCAAATCTGATCTTTGCCCAGGTGTTATCATACAATGCTCTGAGTAGTTTAAGTAAGGTTTGTGGTAAACCCCAGGCATGGAGTTTGCTCCAGAGCAACTCCCATGGGACCCGGTCGAATGCTGCAGTGAAGTCAATGAAGCAGACATACAAATGACCTTCACTCTTAACATATTTTTGTACAAGATTTTCTAATGGGAAGATCTGCTGGTTTGTAGAGGACCCCTTGCGAAAGTCCCGTGGGGTTGGATGCAACAGGTTCAGGGTGTCAGCCCAAGCTTCAAGACAGGATAAAATATATTTACCAAAGATTTTGGAAATACTGTCTTGTAGAGCAATCAAACGATACGAACTAGACCTCTCTTGTAAATAGGAAAATACAAGGCACCTTTACATAATTTAGGAAACTCTGCCCTGTCTAAAAAGCAGTTAAAAATCGGAGTTAGAACTTTAGCCCATGCATTCACATTATGACTGAATAAAGACGGGGGAACAGAGTCTGGACCAGGGGCACGCGAACTGCAGATAGACAAAATACATTCTTCTATTTCTGTAACTGTGGCTTTGCCAACCGACCAGATACATGAAATAGGAGACAAAAGCAAAGGGGAATGATGGACAAGGAAGAAATGGGAGGCTATAAAGTTTGTCCAATCGTGGCATGAAATGGCTGAAGCAACCCGTTTGGAGCCTTGATTTTCCTGGCCATGTTCTACCATTTCTCAAAATTTTCTAGAGTCCCCTGAACTGATGATTGAAGACATCAGGTCCCATTTGGAGACTTTAAAGTAGTGCTTTTTTACAGATAAATTACGCCTGTAAATTCTTTTAGCCTCCCTGATTTCCTTGTGACAGTTGTAGGCTTGATTTTTAAATAACCTGATTTTACGGCGGAGCTCTCTGCGCCATTTTATGCAATCATTATCGAACCATTCTGAACGAGCCAGCGGTAGCTTTCTGTTAACTATAATCGAACAATTATTTTGAATACTTTTCGATAAATACTACTAATCCACCTGGCCTTCTCCCCCCCCTCATGGGCCTGCACCCGCTACCCCTATACTGCTATTGACTGTACTCACAAGGAACTGCTCTTACCACCTGCAACCTTTTGTAACCTAATACGTAACCTATCATGTAACCTGTACCTCACCAAGAAGCACTCTGCTGCCTTTGGGCTTGGGTGCTATACAGGCAATTTAAATAAATAAATAAATAAATACAGTTAATAAATTGGATATATCGGTCATCTAGGTCCCCAAAAAAGACTCAGCCCAAACAAACTCTAACAAGTCTAAGTTATTCATGGCAAAACTGGCATCCCAAATTAATTTTTTACCCGTGTTTACCACAACATTTTTGCTGGCTTCAAGTTTGTTAAAGTTTGAGCCGATACCTTTGAGGGATATCCTAACACTATGGTGATCGCTGAGTGACTCTTCGAATATTTCAAACTTAGACACCGTTGACCAGCAAATATGGTTCAATAGGCAATAGTCAAGCCGAGGAGCCCCTGAAAAATGTATTTTGCACCCCTGGAGGATTTCCTAACCGACCATTCACAGGGTAGATGTCATAGGTAGGGAAACATTGTAGTAAAGGCAGAAATTTTTTTCTGGGGGCGTCTGTTTTTATAATTAGATGGAACTGCTAATTCAGGCATTATATCGGAAAAAACATCACTAAAAGGGACCAGTTCGGGGTCCAGGAGCCAAGTATTAAAATCCCGACAGAAACAAAACCTGCTGAGGGGTTTGCAGCAAGAATTTCATTCATACAATGTACAAAATTAGTAATATAACAAGCATTTGTATTAAGCTCTACAGGATATAGGTATACCTTGACCAAAATCAGAGTGAGACCCAGAGTTTGAAAGCCCTGGGGCAAATAAAATTGAGTAACAATGAAAGATTTCCCATCGGACCATTTCTTCACAAAGGACCAATTTAATGAAACAGAAACACTTAGAAGTAAACCTCCAGCTGCGTGGCCATGAGAAACTGGATCTGCTGAAAAATTTGTGAAATTATCAAAATGAAAATCAGTAGTTAACCAGGTTTCCTGCAGAAAAATCAGATCAAAAGAATTACAACAGTCTGCCCAGTAGTTATCTTTGTTAGAATTTTTCAGACCAGAGCAGTTCCATGACATTAGTCAGTTCCTTGCCTTTCTGCACAACATCAGAACGAATAATTCTATCCGCGGGCAGGGGAAGAGTGGTAGGTTTTGCATTTATAATAGTGAATTCAGGGAGACCACGTGGGATGCGGAGGTGAGCAGTCGCACGCTCTAGAGCTCCGCTCCCCGCCAAAACAGAACTTGCTAACAAACGGCGGAAAACCACGAATATAAGAAGAAAAAAGGTGCGGAATCGAGAGAAAACATTGCGGAGGCTGAAATGACGGGGAAAGACAAGAAAAAACAGCAGCAGATAAGCGAATATGCTACAGTGACACGAACGGCGGGGAAGGCGACCCCGGCCCGGAGGCGGGAAGACATGTCACAGCAGCACCGACCGGAGACTGAAGAAATGGAACAGTCGGCCCAATCGAATAATTCAGACTTGGCGGCGGTTCTACACGAAATACAACTATTCCGAACGGACAGCTCGGCGAGATCGGACAGACTGGAAATCAAACTAGACCTGTTCCAGACGAGATGCAATGCCATGGAAGAACGCATCAAAGAGCTTGAGGAGCGAGTCTCCGCCATGGAGGATAGAATGCCGGCGATCGCCGAGACGCAAGCGACTCACGGCATGGCGATTAAGACACTTGAGAGTGGGCTGGACAGCCAAGAAAACCGTGGGAGGCGGAATAATGTACGTGTAATTGGGCTGCCGGAGGGGAGTGAGGCTGGAGATCCCACAGGGTTCTGCGAGAAAATGCTGCGTGAAATACTGCCGGCAGCAAAATTTTCGCCCTTCTACTCGGTTGTCAGGGCGCACCGCACGCTTGGCCCCAGACCGGCACCGGGGGCCCCCCCACGAGCCATGTTAATCAGATTTCTCCACTTTAAAGACAGAGATGCGGTGATGTCGGCTGCGCGAGAGAAGGGTGAAGTGCGCTATGGAAATGTGCGCCTTCACTTCTACCAGGACTTGTCCATGGCGGTGCAGAGGGAACGGAAAAGATTTGACAGGGCTAAACAGATGCTTCGGGAGAAGAAAATAAAATATGGGATGCTATTCCCAGCCCGACTGCGCGTAGAAAAAAATGGGAAGGTGTTCTTTTTTACCAATCCACGAGATGCTTGTGCTTTTGCCGATAATACAGCAATGCCCCAGAATGGGAGTGGAGTCTCGAGTATGGACGTTGACCCTGATAGCGTGTAGAGTGGTGAGTCACACGATCACTTCACTAAAGGACATTGTGATTCATGCATCTCTCGTTACTGTTCTGTTTACTCCGGGGGTAATTGTACATTAATATGCCTCACTTGACTCAAAGAAAATGAAGGGAGCTAATCCACAAAATGGAGGTGGGACTATTTTGCCGCATGGTGTGAGAGGAGGGAATTACGAGTAAAACATATGCAATGCGGGTGGCGGAATGATTCCTGAGACGAGACTTTTTCTCGTGAGGCGGCACCTTCATCGGAAACGAAGGAGTGGATATTAACCGCAAAGGGATTGGAGGAGGAGGAGCATGACGGATAGAAAACTGATTGGCCGCAGATAAAAACAAGAGGGAGACCCCTAGTGGTGATGGAGAAAAGACGCAACATTGACACTGAGACTCAGAGGCGGGGGCGGAGCTCACCCTGCCGGTCCACATGATGGTCCCAAGACGGGAGACTGGAGATGAGATGCAAGAAGTTATGCATCGTATGTTTTGTATAGTTGAAGTTAGTTTTTTTGGTTTGTATAGTTGGGGAGGGAAGAAAAGCGACTGGGAATGTGGAGGGAAGAAAGATGAATGGTATGAGATGTGGCGTGATGTTTTGAAAACTTGGCCAAGCAAAACTGTAATAGACGAAATGACAATAATACGGCGAGCAACTCGATATGACGCAAAAGCGGATTTAATAAGAGACGATGGGAGGGTATGATGTGAAGTTTTTGTCGTGGAATGTGAGAGGCATGAATGACCGTGTGAAGCGAGAATCTGTTATGAAATATTGCACACAGAATGGTGTAGATATTGCGATGCTGCAGGAAACGCACTTACACGGGAAGAGAACGAATAAAGGAGTTGCATGGGGTAGCTATATCTCTTACAGCTCAAATTTTCACAAAGGATGTAGAGGAGTCAGCATATTGGTAAGACGGACGTTACCGTTTAAAATACTGGGCATGCACTCCGATGACTCAGGACGAATAGTAGTGTTGTGTGGTGTGTTGCTGGGGAATGCTGTGGTTATTGCAAATGTGTACGGCCCTAATTACGATGCCCCGGAGTTTGTAGACAAGCTCTTTCAGAGTATGGGACGCTGGGGGTCGATGCCATGGATCATAGGTGGTGATTTTAACTATGTATTACACCCTCAGCTAGATAAATCATCCACAGTACAAAAACCAATTGGTCAGAATGCACACAAAACACTATACTATATGGACATATATGACTTAGTAGATGCGTGGCGAGTTAGGTTCCCCAGTGATCCGGGATACACATTCTTCTCACACGTTCATAAAGCTAGTTCCAGGATAGATAGGTTTCTAATATCTGATACTATCTTTTGTCAGATGGATGAGATCAAGACGGGGCCGAGGACATTGTCAGACCACTCTCCGATAGTAATGACAATTAAATGGGCAAGGCGATACCATAGACTGCGAAACTGGACCTTTAGGCCAGATATAATGAACGACCCACTGATGGAGAGTAAGGTGACTGAAGCAGTGAGGCTATTTTTTGATGAGAACCTACCAGAAGATACATCACATCAAACTAGGTGGGAAGCTTTTAAGTGTACCATACGAGGAATAATAGCAAGTGATGAATGCACAGTTCGTAGCATGCTGATAAAGGAGAAGAAAGGGATGGAGGGGAAACTGGCAGACCTAGAGAAACAATACAATGAAAATAAGGAGATGAAAATTTTGACTGAAATAGTAAAAATGCAAGAAGCTTATAGACAAACTGCGAAAAGAGAACAGCAATTTAACTCCAGGCCACACACTGCTAGGTTCTACTGGCAAGCGGACAAATCTAATACACTGTTAGCAAGAATTATTAATAGCGACAGACCCTCTAGTGTAATTATGGAAATACAGGCAGAAAGTGGAGAGTGTGTTACTGACCCGACGAGGATACTAGGTGAGATCACATCACACCTACAGAAAATATACGAGGGAAGGATGAATGATGATATGACTGGAATGAATGCATATATAGAGAGCATACAAATGGCAAGTCTAGACCAGGAGAGTAGTGCGGCATTAGAGGGCCCCTTGCAGTTACAAGAAATAGAAAATGCCATAAAGCAGTTAAAAGCAGGAAAAGCTCCGGGACATGATGGATTGGGATCCGAGTTTTACAAAAGACTACGGGTGACACTGGCCCCGCGGTTACTCGAGATGTACAATGAGGCACTCAAGACGGGAAGGCTAGAGGGAAGGCTGAATGAGGCAAGAATTAAGCTGATACCTAAGCAAGGGGGGAACCAAAAAATGTGTGCTGATTACAGACCCCTGTCACTCATTAATGTGGACATTAAAATTTTAGCCAAAATACTGTCAAATAGACTATTACCGCATATTAACAAGATAGTACATGAAGACCAGAATGGCTTTATGCCGGGGAGGGACACTTCGGCAGCGATTAGGCGAGTGTTCACGGTCATGGCGGGCTCATCCAAGAATTCGAAAGCAGCAATCATATCGTTTGATGCATACAAAGCATTCGACATGCTGCAATGGGAGTTCCTATTCAGGACTATGGAAAAGATGGGGATTGGTAGACAATTCATAAAATGGGTAAGAATCCTCTACAATAAACCGACAGCACGGTTAAATGTTAATGATGCAAACTCAGAACTAATCACAATTGCCAGTGGCACACGACAAGGCTGCCCCCTGTCGGCCATGCTGTTTGCGCTAGGAATCGAACCACTCCTACGCGTACTAAATATGAAACTAGGAAGAGCGGGGATACAAATAGGGGAGACCAATAATCTCACCATTGCCTATGCAGATGATTTGCTGGTCATGCTCCGAGACCCTGAAATAGACCTAGGGCCACTATTGGAGATAATGGAAGAGCACGGTGTACACTCAGGGTTTAAGATCAACTGGGGTAAATCAGTATATTTCCCAATTGGGGATGGGGCAAAGGAGAGATCACCAGATAGTAGACTGGCAACCAGAGAGAAATGGTTCAAATACCTGGGAATAAAGGTGGCTAAGACAGACGCGGAGTTATATGCCCTAAATTATGAGGAATTAATGGAAACGATCTCAGACAAACTAACAAAATGGGGGAAATTGCCATTGAATCTGGCGGCCAGAGTGGCTGTAGTTAAAATGAATATTATGCCCAAAATGCTGTACATTTTCCACAACGTACCAGTATATGTAGCGAAAAAATACTTCAACACCATGAGATCGAGGGTCACGAGATTCATCTGGAATAATAAGATCCCCCGCATAGCTAACGATAGGCTTACAAGAGCGTATGAAAATGGAGGGTTTGAATTACCAGACATACATGAATATTACAGGGCTGCCCAGCTGCAGCATGTGCTTAAATGGTTTGGAGATGGGAGACATGAACCACAAGTCCTGATGGAGATGAAATGGTTTGGGGAGATAGGAGCTAGCAGAATATTGATGGATCCTAAAGCTACATATAGAGGCCTAGATGGCCCAGCCAAAGTGGGGGTACGAATATGGAGGGAGGCGAATAGGAGAATCAAAGAGGGGAGTTGTTACAGCGAATACATGACACTGTGGGATGTGGCAGCAGACAAACCTAAACTAAAAGAAAGTATGTTTAAGAAGTGGGTCGAACATGGTGTGATGTTGTTGCAAGACCTATATTTGGATGGGAAGCTGAAAGAGGAAAAGGACCTGGTGGATGAGGCGGGAGGTGGCCTGGATGTGATAATGAAATGGCGCTTATTAAAAAGTTGCATCACGAAACGCTGGGAAATGGGTGCACTGGAACCACCAGAGAACAAATTGATAACGCATGCACTGACAACTGTGGGGACGGGGCACCAAATATCTAGAGTGTATAGAGTGATGAGAGATGAGAGAAGAATGGAGTCAGAGCCACTAAGAGAGAAATGGGAAAATGTGGTTGAAGAACCACTGTCTGACGTAGAGTGGTATGAGATATGCATGATGACCAGGAATGTATCTTTCCATATGCGACTTAGACTGATACATTATAAGTTTTTGAACATGTCCTACTATACACCATACAGACTTAATGCGATCTACAAGAGGTCAGATATCTGCTGTGTGAAGTGTGGGGACGTTGAAGCAGACTTTATCCACATGACATGGGGCTGTGGAAAACTACAGACGTTCTGGAAAGAGGTCTGCGAGAGCATATCTGAAATATGTCAGACAAATGTGCTTAACACAGTGAAAGTTGCATTACTAGGAATAATACCGCAGATGCAGACCTTAAAACTGAGATGGGCGAGATTAGCCGTTACGGTTGCAAAACTGCTGATAGCAAGGAAATGGTTGAAAGAAGTGGCACCTACGCTTGCTGAATGGACGGCTTATTTAGCCTTCTGTGCAGAACAAGAAGAAGAGTTGCGGAACATAATGCCGAGAACGCAGGCACCTAAAGACATATGGGCTGATTTTCGTAATTACATGTATCAGAAGAGAGCGGATGGAGAGCTGAATGCACAATCTGTAAGGCAATAAGAAACTAAGGAGATAGGCTATGGTGTAGAGACGGATGGGCTATGTATGTGTGAAGACGGTAGGGAATTGGGAGATGGAAGGTATGAAAGTATGACTGAGGTAAGGAGAAAAGTATGATGGATAAAGACATGAATGAAGTAAAACTGGGGAAAGTCGCTATGGTTTGGTTTGGGGATTATGTTATTGTTTACATGTAATAATTACGCAGATGAAATGCTGATTTGATATGTATAACATGTTTAAATACCAATAAAAAGATTTAAAAAAAAAAAAAAGATTATTTTAAATCATTATTTGCCACTCTAGATGAAATTATTCGAAATCATACTGACTATATTTTAATTTGGGCCAGTGATTTTAACTTACATATATTACATCCATCATTATTTGTTAATTGGCCTGAGTTGCTAGATTGCCTACCAGAATGCATTTTTCCATCTGTAAATAATATACCAAATGAAATGGAGGAAATATTTACTCAAAACATTTTAGCTTTAAATCTTTGTCCCATGAATGGACGTATGGGACCGAATTCGGCAAATGTTGCTACTTTTAGACGAGGTGTGGTCTCTTCTATCATAGATTTTCTAGTCATTAGGATAGATCAATATCACCTATTTGCCTCCCTCACTTCACACTGGTTGGGAGATGGGGATCACGCTTTGTTACATTTCGACATCAAAACTAACATTAGATACAATCAACGGGATCTTTTACAGGCCCCCTTGGTTCTGATTCCCTCTCGTTCAAAGATTCTTTGGCAAAATTGTACTGCAGAACAATTTAAAGTATCACTCACTTCCTTTTTTTCGTTAATCTCTGAGGATAATGAGCAAGATTCTGAGAAATTATATGAAGACTTAGTACAGTATGTTGTCAACTCATTTACTGTTGAGAACTATAATCATAATACATACAATCGTGAAATTAGGCAATATAATGACTGGTTTGATGATGACTGTAAACAAGTCAGGCGTACCCATTGGCAACTAATTCGCAGGATTAAAAAGCACTCCCTTTGTGATACTGTTTAAAGCAAATTCAGCAGAAATACCGCTTCTTCTTGAAACAAAAGAAGATAGCACATACGAAAAAAATCTCCACTGAGATTATGTCAGCATTGGGCGACAAAAATAGCAAGCATTTCTGGTTTATCATTAATAGACTTGCATTTCCGCTATATAACCGTCCTCCAGATCTATATATTACTGAAGCAAGTTGGGTACAACATGTGAGCGAACTCTATAACTGTGATGATACATGTGTTAAAGAACCGCTGTTAGAGCAAGAAGATATCGAAATTGATAGATATTTTTCTATTGATGAGATATTTAACATTATTAACAATATGAATCCTTCAAGAGCATGCGGCCCTGAGGGCCTCCCACCTTTCTGTTTTAAACTTATGGCATTGGATTGGGCTCGAATCATTTACCCAATTGTGAATATCTCCATTCTTCAGTTTAAATTACCGGATAGTTGGCTGGGATCCATTCTTATCCCTCTACATAAAAAGGGACCAAAAAATGACCCAACTAATTATCGAACACTCGCTATGATGGATCCAGGAGGTAAAACCTTTGCAGGCTTACTCCTGAAAGAATTGGAGTGTTTCATTTTAAAAGGGAATTTACTTAGTTACACTCAAGCAGGCTTTCGGGCCAATAGCTCTACTATCGATCATTGTACTATGTTATCTTCTATCATTGATAAATATGTTTTAGCAAAGAAGGGCTCTATATATGCATGTTTTATTGATTTTAAAAAGGCCTTTGATCTTGTGCCTAGGGATAAACTCTGGGGGAAAATGTTGAGATTGGGTATCCCGTATACATTGGTGGCCACCATAGCAAAATTGCATAGAGAAACCTGGGTCAGAATCCGCTGGGGAAGTAATGGACAGCTATCACGCAAAATCTACACTTCAAGGGGATTGAAACAAGGTTGTGTATTGGCTCCTAGCCTATTTAATCTTTTCCTATGTGATTTCGAAGAATTTTTGTCCAGTGAAGCAAGTTTCCCCCCACGGATTGGTAACTGTATGTTCCACTCACTATGCTACGCTGATGACTCAGTAATTCTTGATCTCACACCGATGGGATTAAAAACTAAATTGAAATTGCTTGAACAGTATGCTACAATTAATAACATGATTATAAATACAGATAAAACTAAGGTCTTGGCCTTTACGAGGAAAAAAAAGAACAGTCAATACCATTGGAATCTCAGCTGTGGCAATCTTGAATCTGTTCCACATTATCAATATTTGGGCTTATATTTTTCTTCTAGAGGTACTTGGGATTACCACGTTACAAATCTGAGAGTCAAACACAATCTTATATTACATGCTTTGCTTAAACTGTTCTGCTCTAGGTACATTACAAAGATCGAGACATTGAAAACTCTGTATTTATTTAAATATAGAAATTGCATCCTGTATGGATGCGAAATTTGGGGAACTGCATTTAAATCAGATATCAGCATTTGGGAAAATCTGTTTTGGAAAAAAATACTTGCACTTCCCCAAGCTACTGTATCAGCTGCTCTTATCTTGGATCTTGATATATTACCTACTGCTGACGAAATTAATAGAAGACTTTTTCTGTATTCACTGAAATGTTGGCTGCGGAGAAACTCTGACTCTTTGATAGGCAATTGCATTTCTGATATATTTGAAGCTATCAATGTTTACTCTATTTCAAGATCAACTAAAAGCATTGCTATGTTATATAATCTCCCATGTTTCTGGCTGGATAATACGAATAATGATTTACTCTCTAGAACGAGTATTACAGAACGCATCTCTACGTCAGCCTGTTCATTTCTTCATCAATCAATTAGTGATAGCTCAACGCTAATATTGTTTAGAAATATAAAAACTCAAAAACATGTGTCATCTTTTCTCTCTTGCACTTTCTCGTTCTGTTTTGAGAATTTTATTGAAATTAAGATATGGTATACTTCCCACAAATATGTACCTTCTCGCGTGGCAGAATGTTCCAAGAGAAGAAAGATACTGTCCAACGTGTGATGGAATAGTGGACAATCTGTCTCATATTTTTAATTGCTCATCCTTTAAGGATTTACAGCTCAGATGGCTAAGTAAATATGTGAAAGGAAATCAAATTGATTTGATTTATATCCTCAATGAATCTGATCCATCTGCCCTAATCTGTATATATCTATATTTAAAAGATGTGTTTTGTATTCGTGGAGTTTTGATGTAAATGGGTATACGGTATTGTTCTATTTTTGTATGTAATATCTGTAAGACTGAAATAATGTCAATAAAGATTTTTTTTTTTTTTTTTTTTAAATAGACACTTATTCAATAATCAGAGAGGTCCCTTTATATTTTATGTGCGCTTGTCTGGCACGTTTATTTGAGTATAAAAATTTGG
>JASBQL010243645.1:0-12878 GCA_030264975.1 Desmognathus pascagoula | reverse complement strand
CAATAAAAAAATATCCATACATCTCAGTATAAAACATTATACTCAGCCGTACAATACATTTGATGTTATGTCTTATATGCTGCACAGCTAAAAGGAAATTCTCCATAAAAAAATAAACAGAGGGTTATCCAGACATCTCAAAAAAGATGATAAAAGGCATTCAATTATGGTACTCTAAATCTTTGAATAGTTGAATATGCAATGGACAAAAAAATAACAAGGTGGACCAAATGTATTATTCTCATTGTGCAAGAGCACAATTGGTCTTCAACATCTAATTTACATGCCAGGCCTGCCACAGCTTTGATCGAAAGCAGGTTCATTCTAAACTGGGCTAAGAGATGACCTGACTTTTTAAATCTTATCAAATGCAAATAACTCACTTAAACACGTTCCAAAAAGTGCACTCCAGGCAAATTTACGCGTCAAGACCTGTACGTTAAAAATCAATGGAAACCATCTACACATCTGAAGAGGGTAGTCAGAAATGTGTGTCTGTACCTGTAGGCTGGGAGTGACACGAGGTGAGCTTCCACGTGAAGCGCAGGTTAGTCGTAGAAATAGGGTGGGGCTAGGCTAGTGGAGTGTGTACATACGGAGGGGTACCTACGGATTTTCTGTAGGTCACGTAAAAAGAGCTATTGCATTCCTGCAAATAGCAGAAAAAAAAAATCAGACAAAATATATTGCAGGAAATACTAAACGGCTGTCTATCAGCATGATATAGTATTCAAGACTCCATGCGCAGTACAGCTCGCGGGTGACGTTTCCTTCTGGATTGCGTCACCCGCAAGCGGTACTGCACATGCACGCGTCCGTTAGGAGCATACCGCATCGGTACGTACCGCATCGCGCGCATGCGCTGTACCGCTTGCGGGTGACGCAATCCAGATGGAAACGTCACCCACGGGCGTTACTGCACATGCACATGATGCGGTACGTACCGCGTCGGAACGTACCAATGTGGTACGTACCGACGCGGTCCATACCACATCGTGCGCATGCTCATAAGAGCTTGCCACACCCACAAGGAGCAACAGCAGCAGCAGCAGCAGCTGCCGCCATCGCCGTCGCTGCTGCGCCCTCCTTGTTGGAGCAGCCTTGCCGCTCCTGCCTTCCAGGCTTTTCTTGTGGGGCCCAGCAGCCCTCCCTCTGGGCTCATCAGCCCTACTGTGGGGCTAGCAGCCATCCCTCTGGGCTCATCAGCCCTTTTGTGGGGCTAGCAGCCCTCCTTGTTGGAGCAGCCCTGCCCCTCCTGCCTCCCAGCCCTCCCTGTGGGGCCAATAGCCCTCCTGTGGGGCTCATCAGCCCTCCCTGTGGGGCTCATCAGCCCTCCTCTGGGCTCATCAGCCCTCCTGTTGGCCCAGCAGCCCTTCTGTTGGCCCTCCTGCCCTCCTGCCCTGGTCCTCCTGTGCCCACCAGTGTCTTCCTGTGCCCTCCTGTGCTCCTCTGCTCTACAGCCTCACCATGCCACGCCAGAAGCCACCAGCAGATAAGCGTCAGAGGAAGGAGAAGTTCTCTGACGAGGAGCTGCGGGTATTTGGTGAACAGCTTCAGGTAAGGTTCAATTAAACTTTTTCCCTAAACTCCCCTAAACTGTCCCATTGCTAGTTGTACTCAGCAGGCATATATGTCTGCTTTGTACAACTGCTGTAACTCCCATTGATTTCCTTGGGAGTTGCAGCAGTTCTACAAAGCAGACATATAAAGCAGTCTCTAACTAAAGTGTGGATGAGGCCCAAACAGTTGTCAAGCTGCTCTTATATGTAAGTCCCTGCTGTTACATGGATTGATTTCACAAATGAATGCATGTTTGATTAACCCCTTATATGCCAGACTTGTGTGTCCCTGCTGTCCCACGCTGTTTTATGCCTGTTTGTTGGTGTGCCCAGATAGAGCCTCTGTAACTTTTGTTTGGCTAGGCCAATCATAGCCATTATTTGTCTCCTTTTCATCTAAGAGGATGGTCAATTTAATAACACCACTCAATTGTCTATCACACATGGATGGTGTCTGAAATTTGCCAAAATATGCAAAAAGTTATATCAGAAAATGCTAAAAAATGCTGCAAAGCAAAAATCAGTAGTTTTTCTTCTGTGCATGGGATAAATGAATGATTTCCAGTTCTGAAATTGCCATTTTATCAGTATTGAATGCAATGCACATGCCTACACAATTTGGCGGCACAAAACAGTGCCAAATCAATTTATACATTTATGAACAGCTGAGAAAATGGGGAAAATAGCAAGGGGTGCTTTGTGTAGATTGACCATAAACTGCTCCCACAGCAACTTGTATAAAATCAAAATAATTAAAAAATACAGAAATCCAATAATATATTTAACAACATTTGAGGCTTTAACTTCTAGAAGGTATTTGTATGAATGCAGTGCACCACTATGAAGGCCTAACTAAACCATGCTGTCATAACAACATCCATTATGTGATGGTTTTCAAATAATTGCTGACACCCTGGGGCAGAAAGCACAGTGCACTGACAGTTGAATCTTAGGCCCTGATTCTGAGTGGGCACAGCAAGTGCGGACCCGCTCAGAGCCGGGATGTGCGGCTCTGCATTATGCGGCCGCACACACCACCAAGGGTATTCAGAGCTCCAAAAAGGATGTGCGTGCTGGTGGCTGTGCACAAGTCGTGCTGGGCCGCAAATATGAAGGTTGGCGCCTGAACGCCTGCAGGTGCTCTAAAATAATAAAAGCAGTAGAAGCTCAATTTGTCAAAATGAAGTGGTCACAAGCAAAGGCTGTGCAGTCTGGCATGTAAAGTGGAAAACGGAGGACAGGCTGTGAAAATAACTAGGGTAATAGTAAAGCACAAGCCTTTGCTTCTGACCATATAATGCACCACAATTAAATGATTGATGATGAAATACTAGTAATAAGGCATAACACAGAACAAAGGCTGAATCTAACATAATGAAGCAAAAAAATAACTGCAATAATAATAATAACGTAGTTCTTGTATAGCGCTACACACCCATTGGACTCAGAGCACTGATAGCAGATGACATTATTACCCCACAGCGTGGTACAAACAGATAAATATAGATGTTAAGTTATAAAGCTAAAGCAAATAGATCAGATCCGTACACAACCCCCTCTGCAGATGGCGAGGGCAAACTGTGCTTTGCTTGCTATGTTCCTGCCCCTTTAAATCTGTTGGACATAGCAGGGTTTGTGCTCACAAATAAGTCAAACATTCATGTTGTCATATTTATATTTATTACTGATGAACTTTTTTCATGCAATTGTTGTTTTATACTAACGGCTGTTGGTATTCCTGCAGCGCTTGGTGGAGTTCTGCATTTGCAGCAGCAGTGCACTGCAGGCACACTACAGCAGCCGCCATGCCCCCACTCGGCCTGTGCGCCTTCTCTTTTGTGGCGTTCGGGGCAGGGAAGGTAATTACTTTACGGCTTCTGAGTGGCGTCACTCCACCACTCCTATTCAGGCGCCCATGACGCCCTCCCATGTACGTGCACGTTGTGCAGCTGGTGCAGACGTGCATGTTCGGGAGGCGCTCCATGAGCGCCTGCTTTAGAAGTATGCAGGTGTCTGAATACCTGCACTGTGCTTGGAGCTAGTGCCGGCAGTGCATCTGCACATTTCTGTTCAATGCTCCAGGCACAGAATCAGGGCCACAGACCCACTCTTGACCCACTGGCACATGTAAATAGAAAATGAAGTTTGTTCACCATGATAATCCATATCTGTCTACAAAGTAGACATGTACACGGGTTCAGGGATGAGTACATTTACAAGCAAAAGTGAATGTGATATAGCCATAATTCACTGCTTAATAAAAAAAATAATTATTTTTGGAAAAATTAACTTTTCTAACTTTGGTGTACAGTACGATGTGAATAAATGTAGGGTAAATGACTGCAAGTGACATGGGACACATCTCCTAGATTCCTCACATCCTCCTGAAAAGTTAGGTACCCCACATGTGTGGTTGCACCCAAGCCACTGCCGAGGGGAGGCCGCAAAACCAGGTGGTGTGATTGATTTTTAATTAGGATGTCAGTGTTTCAAAGGTTTTGTTTTGTGCCTGGTAGGCATGTGCAAGGCTGGAAATAGTGGGTCAGGCCAAGCTCAGGCCGGGCCTGAAGGCTGCGCACTTGCAAAAGTGTTGTTTACACAGTCAGGCTTTCCGAGCGCACTTGAGCTTGGATCATTGGCAGGGCAACCATTTTGGCTTCAAATTTTGAGGCCAGAAGGTTACTGTGGCAAAGTGTAATACTTTGCTACAGTACCCTTCTGGCCTCAAGATTTAAAGCCAAAATGGTTGCCCTGCCAATGATCCAAGCTCAAGTCCGCTCGGAAAGCACAGGCGGGCCTGCACATGACTAGTGCCTGGAGTGGCAAGGCTTTTGAGAAACGAACCATACTGTTCCGGAAAGAGGACACCTTAGACATGGGTGAGCCCTGAAAAAAAACACCAGGTCAATTACAAGTCAAGCCAGCAACCTGCCTTGAAAAAGTTAACTCTGAAGTCAATCCATGTAGGGTGGGGGAGGGCAAGGGACAATCAAGCAGCACAGTACGTTTATCAGTATGTATAAGGTCAAGGAAAATGTTATGGGGAGGGCACATAAATACAGTTTAAATGCAAAAGATTTTAAGATTATTAATGCAATGTTCTGTTAAAACCAATGTTGTTTTTAACAATTATTTAAATTGTGGTTATAAAGGCCAATTAGCTGTAGGAAATTATTTTGCAGCTCTCCCAGCGTTGCTTACACATATGCAGATCGAGTACACTCGATCTGCATATGTGTAAGGGGCACAGCACACCTTACCCTCTTCCAGGGCTGCTGGCTCCATTTTCAATCACTGCCCCGCTGGCAGTTGTAGGCTTCACTCCTCACCCTTGTCTCAGTGCTGCATTGTCTCACAGCTTTATGACCATGGAGGGTCTCCAAACTGCACACCGGGGCAATCACCCACACTATCACATTAGGTAGCATTTCTATTGTAAAGTTTCTGTGCATTTGAGAGCCTTCCTCCCCAGAAGGGGAGGAAGGCTCTCAAATGCTTCCTTCCCAGGCCCAACGTGCGTCTGCAGGATGCAAATGCGTTTATTTCTTATCCTTCCGTGGCCTGACTTGACCCGGGACATGCGAGCAACCCGTGTCAAGTCAGGCTACTGCTTTGGGCCAGAATTTCCCTTGGTTCTGGGCCGGCCTGCCCTTGACTAACCCTGATGCATGCAATGATGAGTGACTTGTGAGGGTTGCCCTAGGTTCTCTACCCACAATGGCCAGAGGAATGTGGCAAAGTAACAAAAATTACTGTTTATTGGCACATTGGCCTAAAAACAGATGCCACCACGTGAATACAATCACACAATCTACCTTCTCTTATCTACCCCTAACCCTTAAAAGCAAAATGGTACCCAATGTGCAGCATTAGTAATAGCAACAGTGGTAGCAGTATGACCGGTAGTAGTACAACTAGTCGCAGTATTACTGAAGATAGTGGTAGCAGTAGTAATGGTGGTAGCATGGGTTGTAAATTGAGGGAAGTGGGCGGTGGCTGGTTGGGGGGGCCTACCCCCTCATTCTTTAATTTAATTTTAACCTCCGTATGTGTTCAGATCCCCCCACACTTATAAAGAAAACATATCCTGGTCCTCTAGTGGATTTTCCACTGCAGGAACCTTATTGTGGATCCTGCACTGGTGGGGGGCGGCTTCATGCACAGCTTACGTAGTCGGCTGTGCATATAGCTCCCCCAGCCTCTGTGCAGAGCACACAGGCATGGCTGCGCGATCTGTGCGCACTGCACAGAGACTGGTGCTGCCAGTGTCTCTAGATTGCACACATTATTGAGAGGCACTTGTATCAGCGCCAATGTATGATGCAGCACTATACAGGCACATGTATGGCACAGATGGCACTGATGCACCATCTGCCCATTTAGCAACCCTGCACCCTATACTAGGCCAATGTCATTTAGTTTTAGTTTTTAGTTGATTCGGATTTGCAGTAAGCATCCATCAATTTACAGTATTAATAAATTAGGTGATGATCAATATACAGTTTTTAAAATAAATATAATAAATTTATATCACAACATCATGTAGAAACCCTACAATCTTGCCCTTTTTTGATTTTTTAAAACAGAATTTAAAGAATTGCTAATACAAGAGATAATTAAAACAGAGTTAAAATTATGCAATAGAAATAATAGTGGTTTTACTTTAGAATTTTTTTTTCTTTTTTTTGAACTTATTTTTATTAATTTTCATTTAGTCCTACATTTATACAACAATCATAATTATTACATCCAATATATTGAAAACGCCAATATTGGCTCCAAAACATCATCTCCCAATTATTCACATCTATTCTTCCCTGCATTTGCACCTCCATTCCCCTCTTGGAGTATATTTCAGCGTCATTTCACAGAATGTCTTGTGCGTCATTTAATAAATGCTTGGGCTAAATTTTCAACTGTCTCTAACCTTATATACAACATTACATCCTACACAATCCTCCGTCAACTTTTTTAACTTCCAAAACTCCCCCCCATCCCAAAATACCAAGTGCCCTCATACTCAAACCATCATTAAAACACAATCAACCCTTCATCACACACCACACTCACTTCAATCCACTCTTTCCCAACCATTCACACTAATCCAATTCAGTCATTACCTCAGAAGATCCAGAAGACCCGGGAACTTCGGGAGCTTGTTCTTGTAAATACTGTACAAACCCATGCCAAATATCAGCAGGTCTATTACCAGCAGGCAAGCATTCTAAAAATTTTGTCTCAAGTTCATGTGTCGACATCAACGCACCAATCCAACTCGTGATAAGTGGAGCTAGGGGTCGCATCCACACCTTTGCGATCTCTCTTTTTGCTAGTAGTAAACCCAATGCCAAAAATCTGTCTGGCAGTCCCTTTAATCCACTCCCTATTCCCAGTATTGCCAACTCCATTGTACGAGGAAGGATGGTTCCCAAAATTTTTTCCAATTCTACAAAAACCTCCCCCCAAAACTGTATCATCGTCGGGCATTCCCATATTAGATGTAAAAATCCCGCATCCACTGCCCTACATCTAGGACAGGCAGAATCATACCCTTGTACAAACTTGGCTATCCGCACCGGGGTCATGTAGTACCTGGTAAGGTACTTATATTGTATCAATCTAAACCTCATGGATATTCCGACTTTACATACATGGCCACATGCTTTAGACCATTCCTCCTTAGTCATCTCCCGATTCAGATCTTCATCCCATTTCATTTTAGCCTTTATTGGAATCCTGCATTGTCTCCTCATCAAAGCATCATACAGGTGTGTTACTAACTTTCCCCAGCCTCTCATCTCATATATTATCTTTAATACCTCGGAGGCCTCAGGTTTGGACGCCTGAGTATTCCAGTAATGTCCGAAAAGGGAGACCATCTGATGCACTCCAAACGCTACTCTCAGGTTCCTTCCCACCATATCCAAAAATTGACCTTTAGATTTTAATCTCTCTCCTTCAAAAAGGTCAGCCAGTGTTGCCAACCCCAGATCCTCCCATTCTGTAAGAAGTGACTGAAGATGAGCCTTGGTGACGAATATTGAATTTTTCAGGGCCATTGTCTCCAAAAACGGAGGAGACCCACCCTCCACCTTTAAACAATCCCCCAGTACTCCCAAAGATGTTTTCAAAGGACACCCTGGCAAGTCCTTAATCCTGTTAGGCGTACATACAAAAAAGTCTGCAGATCTGGGTGCCATCAATGCTCTATCCATCATTCTCTGGGGCTCACTGTCCTCATCCTCCAATAATCTCACCAAATATTGTAATTGAGCCGCTTTATAATATGTGAAAAAGCAGGGAGCTGCCAAACCACCCAAGTCTGTCGGTCTGACCAGGGTCTTATATGCTATTCTAGCCGGCCTATTCCCCCAGACCAGCCTCCTACATAGCCCATCACATTTCACAAAGAATGGGGAACGGAGAGGCCTAAAATAATTCCTGAAAACATATAGGAATCTTGGAAATATTATCATTTTTAAAAGCCCAATTCGCCCCGCCATAGTAAGTGGGAGTTTTAGCCAGTGTTCGATTCTTGGAGTGAAATATTCCCATAACACCTCTAGGTTCTTCCTAAAGTACATTTTCTCATCCATAGTTATGTACATACCCAAGTATGTAAATACCTCTGGGGCGTAGCGGAGCTGAGTACCCTCCAATGCTATCTCCGAGTTCTGGGCAAGTGGGAAGAGCAGGGACTTGTTCCAGTTCATTAGTATGCCTGATACTTCTCCAAACCCTTTCAATATCTCCAGTACCCTATGTAGACTTTCTCTGGGGTCATCTAGATATATTAATAGGTCATCCGCATATAAGGACACCACAGACGTGACCCCATTCGTCACTATTCCCGCCCCATGTAATTCAGCTCTTAATCTTATGGCCAGCGGCTCCATGACTAGGAGAAACAGTAGAGGAGAGAGAGGGCATCCCTGTCTCGTCCCTCTTCGTAGCTGGACCTTATCAGTGAGGGTCCCATTTATAAGAATATGTGCATATGGGTTACTGTACAAAATTTTCATCATCCTTAAGATCTTTTGACCAATTCCCATCTCCTCTAGTGTTTTATACATGTACTTCCATCCCACAGAGTCGAAGGCCTTGGCCGCATCGAAAGAAACAATAGAACTATATGATTCTTCCTTAACCTGTCTCATCACCGTGTCAAGTCGCCTCAAATTATCAGAAGTCGACTTATTTTTCATGAACCCACATTGATCCGGATGTACCAACGTCGCCAAGTGCGGTTGCAACCTGTCAGCAATCAATTTAGCTATTACTTTCATGTCTTGATTGATTAATGACAGTGGTCTATAGGAGTCTAACTCCTGGGGGTCTTTCCTAGGTTTTAAGAGCAGCACTATCGTCGCAGCAGACAATTCCCCAGCGACCACCCCAGAACCCACTAATTCTTCAATCATTTTCAGCAGGAGGGGCGACAATAAGTCCCTATATTCCATATAAAAGGAGGCAGTGAGCCCGTCCGGTCCAGGAGCCCCACCTTTCTTGCATCCTCTAATCACCGCTTTAAGCTCGGCCTCTGTAATATCTCCATCTAGTAACTCTTGTATTCTACTATCCAGTTTTGGGAGGACCATATCTGCAAGGTATCTTTCCGGCCTGATATTCGGACTATCATCCCTTGCAGAGTAGAAATTCGTAAAGTAGCTGTGGAACAGCTCTCTAATCTCCTGGTCTTCCCCTATAACTTCACCTGTCGATTTCTTGAGACTTTCAATAGTGTTTCTGCCCTGCTCCTGTTTAGCCGCTCTTGCTAAGACCCCACTTGGTCTCTCACCATGTACATAGTGCATTACTTTTTCAGGCCATGACATGTATTTGAGTTCATCATCCAATACACCTTCAAGTCTCACTTTCATATTTTTCAACTCAGGCCCAACGACCGCATATCCATCTGTCACACATTTCTTTTCCAACTTTTCCACTTCATCTCTCAAGACTACTATATTTCTACGTAAGGCTTTCAATATACTACTCTCAAGGGCAATACACACACCCCGCATAAAGGCTTTCATAGCACACCAAGTGTTCACCGCTGAGGTGTCTTCAGGCCTGTTTATTTCCAAAAACTCAATCAATGCTGTACGAACCCCTTCCGAAAATATCGGGTCCAGCAAAGCCCTATTCTTGAAAACCCATCTCGGAGGCGCTCTATAAGGGTCCGGGAGTTCCAGGGTCAGCCCAATACAACCATGGTCCGACAGAGAACGTGCCCCTATAGTAGCCTCAGTGACTTTACCAGACAGAGACGCTGACACAAGGAAATAATCAATTCTGGTATAACAATCATGTACCGATGAATAAAAGGTATATTCTCTATTCGAGGGGTTCCTAGACCTCCATATATCCACCATGCCACTCACCTCCATCCAATCATTCAATTGTTCAGCAGACTTGGAAATTTTCCCAGATATGTCTCGGGATCTATCTAACACATGTGATAATGTCATATTCCAGTCACCTCCAGCAATCCATTCACCACCCCATTCTAAATCAAACATTCCCAGTATGTCGTCATAAAATTTAGGGGTATCCACATTTGGCGCATACACATTCAATAGCTGCAACTTCATTCCGTGTACGACTATTTTCAAAAACACATATCTTCCTTCCGGATCTAATTTACAGCCGCATACCTTAAACGTCAGTGATTTGTGCAATAATATCCCCACACCTCTAGAGCCACGTGTGTGCCCCGCAAAAAATCTTTGAGTGCCCCATCCCTTAGCGAAATGCACCGCATCTTCATTCATAAGATGTGTTTCCTGCAAGAAAAGGACATTGATTTTCATAGTGTTTATCAAGGAGAGTGTTCGTCTGCGTTTCACCACATTATTTAGGCCTCTAACATTCCATGAGAGGACCTTACAACATGTACTAGCCATACTCCCATTGTGTCATATTCAATCCATACCTATCCATCTCACCCAATCGTCCTACATACAACTCACAACTTCTTCCTTTCAGCTCAACAAACTGCACGTCACACTTAACACCCCAACTATACAATACCCCCCACCCGCGCTCAGACCTCCCCATAACAATAGGCCTAGCATCCCCAACTCCCCAAACAATTCTCTTAAAACAATCCATAGTGCTGTGGGTCACGCAATGCGTTCCAAGAGGTATCCCCTTACTCAAGACGACCTCGAGTTCTCAAACGCGAGCCTCCCGACTCCCGCTTTCTTAACAAACTCGTTCAACTACCATCAGTGGACTCAGCACATTCTCTTTCTCATAGGTGTGCCAGCAATTTGTCACTCATTATCTTCCAGACGTGTCTCTGTCGTCGAGCCACCAGGTGAAATAGAGGGCGTGTCAGAAATGATGGAGCGCCGATCGGCCCAAGAGTCAATGACCGCAGCCAGTTGCGTCAGTTCTGGATCCGGGGTGCGCTCTCTGCCGATTCTGCCCATACGATTCATCCTCTCGTCTAATCTCGCCACTAAATCCATTTTCTTTGGCGTAGTGCTTCCCCCTCTATTCACCGGGGCCTGGATGTGTTGCTCTATATATGATATTGCTGTAGCCGGTTCTGTGAAAAATTGTATTCTGCCATTGTGCTGTATTCGGAGTCTTGAAGGGAATAACATAGCATAAGGCACCTCCTTCTCCCTGAGCAAGCGTTTCACCTCTTGAAATTTTTTCCTTTGCTGCTGCACTTGAATAGTGAAATCAGGATAAAAGCTCAGTCTGTGGCCTTCCCAATGGATCTCTCCCACTTCACGGGAGGCAGCTAAAATGGCATCTCTGTCCCTGAAGTTGAAGACCCGACAGATCACCGGGCGTGGGGGCGCACCTGGGGGAGGCTGTTGTTGGAGTGACCTGTGCGCTCTCTCAAGCAAAAAATACGGCGAAAGTTTCGCATTCGGTAGTGCCTGTCGGATTATTACCTCCATACGGTGTTCGGGTCTCCGGACTGTGAGTCCCTCTGGCACCCCAATTACCCGCACGTTATGGCGCCGAGCTCTCCCTTCCTGGTCTTCAGCCCTACGCTGCAAATCCCGAACCTGAGACCGCAGGGCCAAGTTTTCTTTTGCCAGAGGGGCCAGTGCATCCTCTATGGAGCTCACCCGCTCCTCCACCTCACCAAGCCGCACCTCATGCACCGCAACCTCCGCCGCCGACGCCTCAACTCGATCAGAGAGCCGTTGTATGGCAACGTTCACCTCTCCCATCAGGCGCTGGATGTCATGTACCGCCGCCAGCGTTGTAGCAGGAGCAGCCTCCTCCGCCGTTTCTGAGTTGCAACCCTCCCCCATCTCCACTGCCGGGCGGCCATCTTGGATTCTTATCGGAGGCGCAGTCCGCGCCGGTATCGAGGCGAAATCCAGTTGCTTGCCTTGCCTCTTCTTGAGTGCCGCGGGCATCGTGTGTGCTCCAGATGTTCCCCCGCGATTGGGTGCAACCCAGATCAAAATCCGTGCGGTATATCCGCGATTGTCCAAGGATTTTTAGGCGGGATAGCGGGAGCCGGGAGCAGCACGTCTCTCCAGCTACACGAGCATCACGTGACCACAATAGGCAGTTTTTAATGCTCTATACATTGCATTTATGTACTTATGTCCCTTTAAACCATGATCTCTTAAGGCCTGATTTTGGTTTTGTCTGCTGCTTAAGGGCAGCAGACAGAACCCTGCGAATGGCCTGCACACCGGATGCTGCACAGGCCACTGCAGTATTTTAATGCTCTGTCAGTAGAGCGTGCGTTGCACGCTCATATACACTGACAGAGCATGTGCATTTACAAAAATGTCTGTCGTTGGGGGATCTGTATGCCCTCAACGACAGTCTCGGGCAGTCGCAGGAGGCAGAAAACAATGATCAGTGGTCATCACTGGTCTGTCCATTAGGCTACTGATTGGGCTACCACATGAGCTGTAGCCCAACTGACCCAATTAAAATTGGCCCGTTAGGGTTGTCACCTTTGCTGAAATAAAATTGGACTCACCAGTCTGTTTACTATATCCACCGCCCCCTCTCGCTCCAAGATAGTACAGGAGAGCTGATAGTCTAAGGCAGGCATATTCACCCCTAGCAAGCACCCCAGCTTATAGCAATGCATTGCCCATCGTGCAACCTTGCATAACCAAATTGAGGTCGCACCACTCTGTCACTACATCTACACCCCTTTGCGCAATAACATAATCTCATATGTTCTTGTTGGTATTGGACTGTACATTTGTTCTAGTTGGTATTATTCTCCAGAGTTAGACATATTTGTTCTAATAACGAATTAAATTAGCCTACCACTGTTCCTAGCTTCTTAAGTTTCTATTTGGAATTGATTGTCCACAA
>JASBQL010232563.1:0-12902 GCA_030264975.1 Desmognathus pascagoula | reverse complement strand
CACGCGACCCCACCAGCGACTAGGGGCACCCAGGGAGCACCCTAACCCCTATCTAGCACACACACACGCCCAGCCTAGGGGTCCCTTTGGCCCCTAGCTGGCGAAAAAAAACCAAAGTCCACACACACCAGACAGACTGTCCTCACAGTCATCACACATCATTAATTTCCCAAACAGCACATGATAAAATTGTGGGTCATCAACATTAGGACCATATATAGAGAAATTGAACTTTACAACCATATAGGATTTCTGTCAGCAATACCAATCTGCCATTGGGATCAATAGTCACTGTCGATTTCTCAAACCTAACATCTTTTCTTAGTAAGATACTAACCCCTCTCGATCCTCTTGTGAACGTGTCATGATAAGCTTGATTGGCCCATGGTTTACCAAAAAATGCACAGTCAGTGTCCGCCAAATGTGTTTCCTGGAGAAACAGTACATGGGCCCCCGCAGACCTAGCTAGTGCAAACACTCTCCTTCTCTTTGACAAGTTATGAGCCCCTCTGATGTTCCAACTCAAAATTTTAACCGCCATCGAAGCGCCAAAACAGTTTTTTTAGTTACAATATTCGTTATTCGCATCTTAACAAAGTGTAACATTACAGACAAAAATCCTAGCATCACATATTGATAGAAAATCCTAGGGCCTAACTTTTTTAAAAAAGTACTGTATAATTTCAACATCCTGTGACAAAATAATTCATGAAAAGAGCTCAATATCCACATCGTCTTCCAGCCAAACTTGATACCAATACAATACCTATAATCACAATTCATTGACTTATTAAAAAAATTCATCAAACACACCCATTCATCAAAATTCATTAACACATAACATACATACACACAGCCAAATTGTTCAAACAAACTATACCACAACAACATTACCAACAATATCATCTCAATCAATAAATTCAATAACACACTCCCACCCCAACTGGAGTTAAAATACCCGCACCCACCCCCGCAAGACCTCCCCCAACTGCAGGTCAGCATATCCCACAACAACACTTGCTTTGCCAGCAAGCAACCTTTGGGTCAGTGATAGCAAACCTCACCACACCTTAACCTAACAAAAAGGGAAAGGCGGGCCCCCCGACTCCAGTTTTCTTGGACCACCAAGTCTACAGTGTTAACGTCTGTCTGTAGACGCTTTGCTGGCACCTCCGCCTACACCTGCAGCTCAGCTATCAGTCATTGTCCTCCAGCTGCACGCCTCCGATGGAGCCGCCAGGCGATATTGATGGGGTAGCAGAGATGATGGAGCGACAATCCACCCAAGAATCTATGGCTGCAGCCAGCTGCGCAATTTCTGGATCAGGAGTGCTCTCTCTCATTAGCTGTCCTGATTGTGTATTTCTCGCATCTGAAGAGGTCGCCGCCGCTGGACTCCCTGCAGCAGAGTGAGATCCCCTATTCGTCGGAATATGGATGTGCTGCTCAATATATGACACCGCTGCGGCAGGGTCGGTAAAGAACTGGGCTCTTCCATTATGCAGCACCCGAAGTCTGGAAGGGAATAGCATCGCGTAGGATATTTCTCTTTCTCGTAACATGCGTTTCACCTCCTGAAACTTTTTCCTCTGCTGTTGCACCTGAATAGTGAAGTCAGGGTAAAAACACACTCTATGTCCCTCCCAGTGTACTTCTCCAGCTTCTCGAGAGGCCGCCAAAATGGCGTCTCTGTCGCGATAGTTGAATACATGACAGATCACCGGGCGAGGTGGTGCACCAGGAGGGGGCTGCTGTTGAAGTGACCTGTGGGCACGTTCTAGTAAAAAAATAGGGCGACAACTGGGCATTAGGCAGTGCCTGACGGATAATGGCTTCCATCCGATGTTCCGGTCTCTGGACCGTCAGCCCCTCCGGGATACCGGTTATCCGGACGTTGTGGCGGCGAGCCCTCCCCTCTTGGTCCTCGGCTCTCCTTTGCAGCTCACGCACCTGGGTCTGTAGAGCCATGGTCTCTTTGTGCAGCGGTGTTATAATGTCCTCAGCAGAACTCACACGTTCCTCTACTGCGTCCAAGCGCTTGTCTTGTGCTGCCACTTTAGCCGCCGACGACTCCACACGATCAGATAACCTCTGCAGGGCCGAGCTCATCTCAGCCAGGAGCCGCTGCACATCTTGAACGGCCGCCAACGCTGTGCCAGCCACCTCTTCATCCGGCGACTCCACCTCTCCAGGGATGCCGCGTGCAAGTTCATCTCCCGCCCGGCGGCCATCTTGGGATCACGCACCAGGTGTTGCCCGCGCTGGTGCTGCGGCAAATTCCAGGAGTTTACCCTGCCGTTTCTTCAAGGCAGATGGCATAGTGAAGGCACGATCGGTTCCGATGTTGCAGGATGCAGCCAGATCGAAGATCCAAATGGTAGGTCCGCGGATATTGTCAGGATCACTTGGCGGGATAGCGGGAGCATAGGGGAAGGGCGTCTCACCAGTTAGACGCTCATCACGTGACCATATGACAATTTTTCTAACCTCACTCAATTTGATTGCAGGTGCAGTGTGTCTGAATCAGCAAAAACTAATGCAGGGAAACTCGCGCTAACTCTAGCACTGCTGCAGAAATCTGCAGTGTACAAACAAGCTTAATGAGTGTGCAACGCATACTCTTGCTTTTTTATAAAAGGTCTGCAATGGCACCGAAGCTTCACTGCGCTGGTCAATCACCACCCCTTTGTATCTTCCTCCCAGTGCAGGAAGTAAGCTGGGGGATGAAAATCACCTTATTCAAGGTAGGCATTGGATTAGGAATAGGAGCACTTGCTTAGATGTTTTTCAAGGAGCTAAGTATGCATTTATCAGAAAACACAACTGTTGGACATTCTAAATTTGAAATAAAATTTCAAATAATTTAAATTTTGGAATCAAATTTATTAAGTGCTGTTACAGTTTGATAACTCATAAGAAAGGAACGAAAAGAGCAAGTTTCGCTAAAAGCTACTGCCACGCTCATCTGCAAACAGCTGTACAATATTTACAGAGTGGCATAAGACGTGCTGCTAAATGCAAAAAATGCACAAAAAATGGCAAAAAGCACAACCAGCCATAGATCAGGACGCCTACAAAACCACAACCAAGGCCTATAAAGCTGCCATTATTTAGGCAAAAAAAATCACTATGAAAAATGAATCCTAGAAGCCAAGTCTGATAGTTTGAGATTTTTAAAATGCTCAGAACTCGAGTCGCCTGATGTTAGACTCGTTGCATCAACTTCTAAGGATTAAAACAGATGTTCTGGCATTCAACGTGCATTAATGAATAAACTTGACACACTGCATGTTAACATAAAGCAAAAACGAGAGACACTTCCAGGTCCGCCTATCCTCAATGAGACACATAAGCTAGAAACAGAAGAATTCCACTTTAGGTCTGTGGTCGCAAATATAATATCACTTAAACCACCATCTTGTAAAGGCAATGCATTTCCTGCACTAATGGTGAAGGAATTCACGCCAGAGTTGGTCCCTATTATCACAAATTTCATAAACACATCTTTATCAATGTCCTCGTTACCCACCTGTATCAAGCAAGCATGGATATCACACTTGTTGAAAAAACCCTCCATGGACCAAGTGGTTGCAACTAATTACAAGCCAATTGCCAACATGCCATTTCTGCTAGAAATACTAGATAGAGTCACATACCTCCAGGTACAAAAACACCTCAAATATAACCTTAGAGCAAGATAATTAGGATTATGGGAATCGCACAGTAAGTGAGACAGCTTTGCTTGATCTGAAACCCAGCATACTACAGATCACGGATACAGGCAACCAGGCCCTTCTTATGCTTTTGGACCTGTTGGCGTCCTTCGACCTGGTCGATCACGCGATCTTGACCAATATACTACAGGCAACAGCTCACTTCGCTAAAGATACGGCATGCTGGGTCCAATCATTTTCTTCAGATCGCTTACCTAGGGAGTTCAGAAATACAGATGTAGCTGATCTGGTGACGCTCACCTGTGGCGTTTCACAGGGTTCATGCTTATCACCAATCCTCTATAACAGAGGCATGCAAGTATTTTTAAAGTGGGCTACCTTTTTTTAAAATCTATGGATATGTGGCCGCATGACAAAATTGCCCCAGCGTCCAAAGAAAAGACAAGTGAAAACAGTTGCTGTGATTCATCCACGATGAGCATGCTCAAATCAGATTCATTCTAAAATTAGTATACAGCAGATAGATAGTAATACCATGCACACAGAAAGCAGGAATTTAAATGTAATGTAAAATTATTCTCTGTGCTGCTGTGCTGCACCGGATGTGAGGTGTGTCAAATTTGGCCCACGGGCCGCACATTGGACACCGCTGGCTGTATAACATCTTCACAAAAACCCCTTTTGACATATTGGACAGTAAGGTTAACATGTATAATATTTGTGCTGATAATACCCAGCTGCTTGTTCCCGTCATAGAGATTATGATCACAAACCCCAAGCTTAAAAAAACGCAGTAATGAATATAAAAACTTTATCCTGTTCTGGAGAAGGTCAAAACTCTTGGGGTTTATCTGGACTCCACCCGCTCCAGGAAAATTCAGATTTTTTTATAATTTAATATGTTCGATGGCTCTTTGCTACTGAACTACCCCTTGCTAAAGTGCCAATAGGCCATTAGAGCTAGCGGACCGGTTGGTGCAGCATGAATACATGTTGCCTAACAGAGGAACCTGGAGGGTTCCTCTGTTAGGTAACACTGTTAACACTGTGAACTTCTCTTGCCTTGCTTTCTGTAAAACTCTTTATACATTTAAGGTGGACACCTTAAAATGTGAAAATTACACAAATGATTTTTCACCATTTCGGTGCTCCGATATCAAAAATTCATGCCTCAAGATCAAATGATAATTTCCAGAGCTTTAAATGTATATCTGGCTGCACACCCTCATAACAGTGAAAACAAATAAAAGAATACAGTTTAACGGAGAGACTGCTTTGCCAATGTTACTCTCCAGAGGAGGGATCATTGCTCATTGTATTGGGTTTTTTTAAAGTAGATTTCTGTGGATATAATCAGAACCATGTGCTAGGGCTGGCACAATCTCACCTCTCATAGCTGCACCGCTGAAGGCCATCTGTGGAGGCAATAAGCAAGTAGGCTGGAAAATATTGTGCAATGGTTTTGGACAAAGCAGAGCCTATGCTTAAATGAACTCCAAAGATATTGTGGAAGTCATCTGTTTTGGTTTTTCCCATTCTGGGGACGCAGCCATACTCTTGCGAAATGTCCTATTCTTTCAATCACTCCAAATGTTTGCCTCCTTCTTGGCTCCTAGTGCCCAGCACCTTCTGGCGGATGAGTCCATGAGATCTGGGAATGCTTCTGATACACAAGGTTCAACATCACTTGCAGACTTGATGGACTAGAAACTGGAGTTTTCACTGGGCACATTTAGATGACTCCCCAAATACTGTACATCTAAATGGCCATTTATGGTTCCAACGTGCTGTAGTCGCACAACTGCAAATTTTCAGGTACTATACAATGTGATCTCAGTTAGATCATTCTGTAGGTCAGCATTTATGCTCTTTTAATGACAGGTATATCCACACGATTGACCTGTGGGTAACACTGCCTTCCGTCTTTGTGCCTTTCAAAAGCTTGATATGAGCCCTGATAGTTAAGACTCCTAGTTTCACATTTGTACAGATTTTTACAGATAAATGCAGATAGAAATTATATTTATTTCTATCTGTATTTATTTATAAATATGGGAAAAACTTGCCTTTTTTAACTTCAAACGTTTTTCTTATTATAGTTACATATGGGCAGATTAAGAACAGCACATTGTCTCAACAATATCAAAACAGTAGATCTCGACAATATATCAAAAAATCATATAAAGCGACAAAAGTCCATCTATTGCGACTTCAAACCTTCTTTCCCCCCCTTTCCACCTAATCAACCCCCCTCTAACTACCAGTGGTCTAAGAGAAGTTTTCCAGTTTCAGCATGGTGACAAAGTTATGATGTTAATGATGTCAGCAATAGTCTTTTAGCCAACACTCCCGTGCATAGTTGCAATCTTAGTGGTTTGGCAGTATGGGTGAGAAAAGGGCCCCAAGTCTCACGCAAGTCATCCATTCTATCTTGTATCTGGGCTGTAATATTGTCCATTCCTACAGTCTGCCACACTTTTACAAACCAACTGTCTGCCGATAGTTGCCTACCAGTCTTACAAAATCTCGCAACAGTCAGTTTGACAGTAGTAATAGTTTATTGTCCCGGAAAAGAGACCCTGATATCAATATCTACCCAGACCAAGTAGCATTATTCCTGGGTACCCGGGGATTTGTATACCACTATTACACCTATTTCTGCTAGGGTCGAACGCCAAAATGTCTCCACAAGCGGGCAGTGCCACCACATATGCAAATACGTTCCATTCTGTTCACAGCTTCTCCAGCACACACTCACCCCCACCCTTGCTATCTTATTCAGAGTCACCGCTGCCATATACCACCTGTATAGAATCTTATAGGCATTCTCCTTCATTTGTGTGCATATCAAGGTCCCCGCTGCCCCTTTTCATATCTTTCTCCAATCTTCCCCACTCAATTCACTTCCCAAATCTTCCTCCCATTTCTTTTTATAATTCCAATCCAGCTTATTCAATCTTTCAATCAATAGAGCATATATGCCTGAGATCAAACCTTTTGCGAAGGAGGCCACGCTAAGAAAAGTCTCAAATGGAGTGAGGGCTCTAGTACCTCCAGACTTTACCTCCGGGGAAGTGGCCCAATGTTGCAATTGCCAATACCCAAATTTATCCGATTCTGCCAGCTGGAACTCCTTTTTGCACTCCAAGAAGGTCTTAGCCTCTCCCTCACAAAATAAATCTCGTAACAAAGTCGAACCCCCTTCTCACCATCTCTCAAACGCCTTCGGTTCCCACCCTGGAAAGAATTCCACAGAATAAAATAGAGGGGGAAAGGGGCCAGGGAAGGAGGTCAATTCGTAATGCTTATATGCCCAGTCACATGGCTGCAAAACGGACGCAGTCGCTGGATCTAGATACAGTGAGGGAGGTCTCGCTCCCTTTGGAATCCAGACTTCTCTACCTAGCAGTCCCTTCGCCAACGCTGTATCCATGTGTACCCATGGCAACTCCATCTCAAACCTCGTCCAGTACCACAGGACACTAAGATGAGCTGCTGCATGATACACGAGTATATTGGGGCAGGCCAGGCCTCCCCTTTGTTTAGGTTGATAAAGAATGTGCGCATGCACTCTTGGCCTTTTATTCTCCCAAATATATTTTTGAAGTGTGTCCTTAATCCGTCTCAGCTGGGCTAGTGGAACCCGACAGGGCAAAGGCTGAAAATAATACAACAGCTGCGGAAGTATTGTAATTTACACCACCGCAATCGTTCCCAATCAAGACAAATGCAAACCACCCCATCTAGCCAATTCCCTATTTATCTTGTTAAAAAAGAGGGGGGTAATTAACCTCATATAATTTGGTATTGGGAATCTTGACCCCCACATATTTTATTGCCGAGGTACACCACTTCAGACAGGATTGTGCCATTAACGTTGCTTTCATCAGGGGAGGTATCTGTATTCCCATAATTTCAGATTTTGAGATGTTTATTTTCAAGCCCGCTACCCGAGAAAATATCTCCAATTCTCCCCAGGCTTCCTGAATTTAAGTTTCTGGATTTTCTAGGGTCAATTTTATATTGTCTGTGAATAAGCAGATTTTGGAGTGGACTTCTCCCACTTTTACCCCCACAATCTCGGGATTACTGCGCATTGCAATATAACCAGTGGCTCTATTCCTATTGCAAATAGGAATGGAGACAGCTGGCATCCCTGCTTAGTACCTCTGGTCATTTGGAACTCATCTGTTTGTTTCCCATTCACCAATATTTGTGCCTTTGGTGCCGCATAGTTAGCAGCAACCATAGCGCAAAATTTCTCCCCTACCCTCATTCTCTGCAAGACCGCAAACACCCACGGGACCTCAACTCTATCAAACGCTTTCTCTGCATCCAGGGCCACCAACACTGTTGGCACCCTAGAGCTGTTGGCCTTTTCCACTACATGTATCACTCTCCTGATATTATCTTGTGTGCTCCTGTTTTGTATAAAACCTGCCTGGTCCATATCTACAAGGCGCGGGAGCAGGGGATCTAACCTACGCGCCAGGATCTTCGAATATAACTTGGCATCAAGGTTCAACAGAGAAATCGGTCTGTAGGAACCACATTGATCCTGTGGCTTACCCTCCTTGTGAATCAATATGATTGTGGCTTCTTGCAATGTCGGGGAGATTGAGCCACCATGTTTTATAAAACATCTTCCTCTGTAATTGCCCCCTCTAGTCCCTCTCTCTCCGGCGTAATCTTAGGCATCGGAACTCTATCCAAATAGGCCCGAATAACCTCTGCGCTTATGCCCTGAGGTGTATAGCGGGATTCATAAAACCCTCTACAAATCTCCCTTTTATCCTTTTCTGAGTCTGTCACTGCCATGCCCCCTTCCTTCCTCATTTGTGGGATCGACTGTCTAAGTGACTGCGCTTAAGGCGTTGCGCCAGCAACAGTCCCTTTTTACCACCGTGTTCATAATGGGTCTGTTTCAATCGCAGGAAGCTAAAAGCTATTTTATCATTAAGATGCTGGTTTAGGGCCCCTTTGGCTGATTGCCATTTCCTGAAATTCACCCTAGATTGTGTTTCTATGTGCCTCCTCCACCACTTTCTCCAATTGTCTCTGCAATGCTATTCTTTCGCTGGATTTTTTTGCAGCCAGCTCTATTGACCTGCCCCTCAACACAGCCTTAAACGCATCCCATAACATCAGGGGGGAAATCTCGCTCTCCTCATTCTCCTGAAAGTAAAGGAGTATCACCTCTTCCACCTCAGTCTTACAGACTGGGTCGCGTGGCAGATCCTGACTCAACCTCCATCTCCCATTAGTACCACGCTCCCTCTCCCAGCCACCCCCTCCACCACCATCCAGACCAGAGTGTGATCCAACCACGTTATCCTCCCTATATCACACTCAGTTACTCGCCTCACCAATTGGGCATCCCCCCAAATCATATCAATTTTCGAATGGGACCTATGGACGTGTGAGAAAAAGGAATATTTTGTCTTGTGTGGGTTCATTTGCCTCAAAACATCCACTATACCCATAGCCGCAAGAACTTGCTTAACCCTCAGTGAAATTTCCATTCCTCCTCCACCACTCATAGTTGCCCTATCCGTCCCTGCATCCATCACAGCGTTGAAATCTCCACCTATCACTAGGGTGCATTCCGCAAAGTTTCGTAGTTCACTCAGTACAGCTTCCAAAAATGTATTCTGTCCCTGATTAGGACTATAAACCGAGACTAGCGTGTACTGACTGTCTCCGATTTGCCCCTTTACAAATATGTACCTACCCTCTTCCCCTTTTCTTAATGTTTGCTGAGTAAAGGGTACATTCTTCCCTATTAGTATAGCCACCCCTGCCGTCTTTTGAGCATTAGTCGCATGGAAATGTAATGGGAAGGCCCTGGAGCGGAGGAGTTTCACATCGGTTTGCTTCAGATGAGTTTCTTGCAGAAAGGCTATATTAGCTTGTAGATCATTAAGTTCTCTGAATAATCTCCTTTTCTGTGGTGAGTTTAAACCCTTGGTGTTATTGAACATAAACATTGGCAACATTGCACATCAACATCCCTCTCACAATTACTGTGCCACCTCATACCCTTTACTTTCACAACATCTCTGACCTCTGGCAAACCCCTCAATTTATACTCCTCAGTCCCCTTACCTCTGAACAAAAACCCAACATCCTCCCAACAACCCACCCATCAAACATAACCTTCACTTGTCTCATTCCTGCAGTGAGCCCTCTTCCTCTCATTCTCACTTTCAACTTTCACCTATCCAAACATCGCCTTACCTAGCATCTCCCAGAGCCCCCCCACCCGACCAATCGTACATTACATATCTTTACTATGAACTGCAAATTTTCCCCCCAGCCGACCTTCTCCAACACTAGCAAATTGTATACAGAAACCTGACCAAATACAAGCATCCCAAGTTTTTGCTGTTTTCAGGCTTCTTATGCTTCTCCTGTTTCGGGACTTTCAAATCACAAGCTCCATATGTTCCCACATTGTAAATTGTCCTTTTTTTTTCTCCCCCACCCCATCATTCTCCTGGGATTATTCATTTCAGGCAACACTCCCCTCTCTTTGATTTCCTTGGCCTGAGTTCCCTCTCCTGCGGTGCCTCGATTTCCCCACGAGTTCCCACAGCCATGAGATGGTCCCACAAAAGGGCGCTTCCTGACTAGAGTCTTCCCACACGTTTCCCATCTCCAGAATCTCTCGACCTTTCACCACCGTACCTATGTGATGTTACTTTCTGTCCAGAGTAAAACTGAGACCAAACAGAAATGTCCAGCGCTATCTAATCTTCCTGTTCTGCAGCTCCCTCATAATCGGTCGCAGTGCCCCCGTCTCATCAAAGTCGTAGGCGCTAGGTCTTGGTAAAGAGAGTACGGTTCATCCTTGTAGAAGAGGGAAATGGTATTTCTCACTGTAGCCAAGATGTTCTCTTTCAGACCCTAATCCATAAATTTCACCAGAATGTCATGTTGCGCCAACATTTCTCCTCTGTCTTCTCTGCCCACTCTGTGCACACGGTAAAACAGGAAATCTGAGACCGGTATCTCCGGCAGGAGCAAATGACACACGGTTGCCACCATTTCTATGATATTTCCATTTTTAATCCCCTCTTTCAAATTTCGTATACGCAGGTTTGATCTCTTGCTCCTATTCTCCAAGTCTTTGCATTTCGAGAAGAGGAAAGCATTTTGCCTCTAAGGGTCAGTTAGTTCTTCTTGCTGTGTAGATTGCATTTCCAACAGCCCCGTGACTGCAGTCTCTGTCCTGGCCTGGCAGGCTCCCAATTCTTCTGTCCTTTTTAGTCTCAGCCATCTCCACTTGTAGTTCAGCTCGCAGGGAGCACATTTGTTTTCAGAGTGCCCCTAATATCTTCGCGAAGGCCTTACAGACCTTCGCGAAAGGTCTGTAAGGCCATATTCATCCATTCCTTCATTCAGTCAGGGAATATTGTCTCTGCTGCACTCCCATGGGATCCCTCTCCCCTCGGTGCCGTTACCCCACTGGGTCCAGATTTCTGTCAGGCATTTTCCAATGGACGAGGCGTCCTCTGACTACCCTTCGGCAGGTTTTTCTTAGATATTCTGCTTCACTGAGGGGACACCCCACTTCTCCCTCAAGTCGGACAGGGTCTCAGCCGACCCCTGGCCACAAACCGCACCAAACCTAGTGCCTGGCCATCTCCGCAGCCGGGGGATTTGGGCCCCGAGGAAAATGCTCAGCACCTCCGCCTCTCCTTCCACTCCACGTCTCCCAGCCCATGTTGTCCCGCAGCGCTGGTTTTCATTCCTGGCAGTCACAGGGTCAGGAGGGCCTGCCTCCCCCCTCACCAAAGAAATGCTTAGTTTAGGTTGTTGGGTTGAGACATCCCATAGCGATAGATGGGCACTGTTCCTAAGACCCTCTGCTATCTTCCTATTTGTCTTTTTCCATATTGCTAGGCCTACTGCCACTGGTCCCTTCACTCCCTTACTTTTTAGCCTATTATCGGTGAGCAGTCTATCCGTGGTCATGTTTTGGAACCAGTGCCTCTCTATTTTGACATGTGGTTCCACTGTCTCGATCTCCAGCCATCTAATGACATGTTGCAATAGAGCCATCTGGTAATACCTGAAAGAGTCTGGCAGTTCAAATCCATCACTGTCATAAGCCTTCGCCAGGGTGGATTGTGCTACCCTTGGCGTCTTGTCTTGCCAAATGAAGCTCCTTATTGTACAGTACTATGTAGTTTTGTGAAATAGTATTTGTTTACTTGTACTGGATTGTTGTGAAATATATCTAAGAATTTGGGCAATAACGTCATTTTAATTGCTGAAATCCTGCTTGCTATTGAGAGTGGTAATTTGCGCCACCGCTGTAGCTTGCTACTGGCATATTCTAGCAGGGGGACATAATTGAGCTCAGACAAGGCCTCAGGCCTGTTTGGAATCTGTACCCCTAGATACTTAAAAACTCGTTATTTTCGTGGACAACCGCTGATCTGGCGACTGTTCTGGTGCACCGGGGCCGCAGGGGTAGTATGTTAATTTCGCCCAGTTGATCTTAAACCCGGAAACCCTCCCATATTGCTCTATCACTGCTATCACTAGTCCTAATCATTACCTTCCACTCGCTACTTCAGTGTTGAGTCTCCTGAGTAGGGGTTCCATCCCCATAGCGAAGAGGGCCGTCGACAACAGACACCCCTGATGTGTCCTATGCACAATGTTTTTGGGTGCTGACCATGTCTCATTTGCCACCAATCTTGCTGTCGGGTTGGAATACCCGACTTATAAATCCCTTCCCCATTTGCATGCATTTCATGACCTCAAATAGGTCCAGTTGATAATGTCAAATGCCTTATAGGCATCAAAGAAAACCAGGGCAATATTAGAGTTTATGAAACCCCTTGGATTTTTTCACATCTGTAATTTCCGATATAGCCAGGGCAATATTGTGTTTGACATCTCTCTCAACCAATCAGCTGCCAAGGACTGGACTAAAATCACCAATTTAGCCAATCAGATTAAGCAATGGACATAGCAGAATAAAACTCATGAAGCACAGGACACATCAACTCTGCAGTACTGTTAGGAATTGTTCGGTTACCCCTGAGACTGTGGCTGGATGTGCGCGCCGGTAGCCGGTTGCGGCGAATATTCACAAACTTCACTGGACTACAAACATGGCCGCCGCACTTTGGTCCTACTTTTGTGTCGGTGCCCCTTGCCTTACACTATTGAGTCACAGTTCCAAGATGGCCGCCTGCAAGCACTATGCAAGTC
>JASBQL010221489.1:0-12924 GCA_030264975.1 Desmognathus pascagoula | reverse complement strand
TGGTAGTGCTGTGCACAGGCTACAGGAGCCGAAACTGCCAGAGGGTTGTGCAAAGCAGGCTGGTTCGCTACCCCAGCTCTGCCTCCCGTCACAGAGAGCTAATAGGGAAAGCAATAACTATTGAGGGACTGGAGCACGTAGTATCGTTATATGCTGATGATCTTGTGGTTTATATGGAGGACCCAGAACCCACACTCCCGATAGTATTGGATCGGATGCGTATCTTTTCTTTGGTGTCGGGTCTCCATGTGAACCCTGCTAAATCTTTGATTTTCCACTGGGAGTGGACGGTGCCCTGGGTACTGACTATTCTGAGATTCGTGTGGCACGTGACCAATTCACTTATCTAGGCATAAGTGGTTTGTAGGGTTCCGAGCGATACGGTGCAAAAGAATATTCTTGACCTCTTACCATGTTTTCAGGCCCGATTGCGCTGTTGGGCTTAGTTATTGCTATCTCTTGCTGGCCGGGCAGCTCTACTTAAAATGATTATTGTGCCTAAGCTATTATATGCATTTATAGGGGTGCCATATCTGATCCCTGAGACCTTTTTTGTGCAGTGTACCTCACTATTCTCTAAATTTCTTTGGAACGCTCAGCAACCTAGGATAGCCTGGAGAACATTAACCCGCCCTGTTAATGCTGGGGGCTTTGATATACCTGATATTCGCAGATATTACCAGGCGGCCCAATTGAGTTATGTTGTGGAGTTGTTGCAGGCTGGACCGGTGGCACTGCATGTTCAGATGGCTCGAGCATTGATCGTATGCTGTACCCCTGAGGCAATCCCTGGGGCCCCGGAGCTTATAGCGAAGGTTCCTGACTCCCCTATTAAATATTCATTGATGGTTTGGCACAGACTGTTAAAGAGGAATGATGATCAGGTGCCTTATTTGGCTGTCTTGTCTCTACCTGATTCCCCTGTCGCGCATAGGATAGGGTTTAGGGTTAACTGGGACGAATGGGGTGAGGCTGGACTTTGCTGTCTTGGAGACCTAATCGAGTCTGGTGCGTATTGTACTAAAGCAGTATTAGTGGCTAAACTAGGCAGATCTCCTGCTAGGGTGTTTCAAGTATTGCAACTGATGGCGGCGGTCAGGAACAGGTGGGGTGCCAATCCTACTGTACTGGAGGATTCAGTCTGGTTGAGAATGATTTGGAATCTGCGCATGGCAGGACATCTGGTCTCTAATCTTTATAAGCAGATCAGGGACGTGGACTCAAGGGCTCCCCTGTTAGTGAGGACTAAATGGGAGGAAGATCTGGGTGCGGCAATGACAGATGGAGATTGGGACAGGGCATGTGCTCATACAGCACTTGTGGGCACATCTGTGCGATTTCGTCTTATTCAATAGAAGTATTTAATGAGAGCCTACATGACTCCTGCTCAAATTCACTCCTCTGCTCCACAATCAGAAGCAACCTGTCTGCTTTGTTCGGCCCCTGAGGCGACATTTTTTCATCAGATTTGGGAATGCCCGCTGATTGCTATTTATTGGAAGGATATTTATTTGGAAATGGAAAGGATACTGGGTTACCCACTGCGGTTGGCTCTTGAGGTGGTCTTTTTGGGCGATATGTTTGGGACGCAAGCTGAGGGCAGAAAATTTATTTCCCTTGCGCTGTTGCTAGGTAAGCAGGAGCTTTCTAGGAAATGGATGAGAGCTCCTCCCCACCCCCGTATCGATGATTGGATGAGGGCTATGTCTACTTGTTATGATTTGGAATCGAGGTTTGATCTAGTGTTCCCGGTAGCCACGAGACCGAGGGATATATGGGGTAAATTTAGTTTATATTTATTAGGCAGGTTGGGCGGAGAACTGTCATCATCGTAAGAAAATGAGGCTTAAGGGTATGAAAGGTGTGTGGTTTTTGTATGTAGTTAAGCTTATAGTGTTTGAGTTATGTTTGAGGTGTGGAGTGAATGTATAATATGTGGGGTGAGATGAAATGGGATGAATGTTTTTTGTAGGTAATGAATTGAGTTGTTTTGTATTGTCTGCTATTTAATAATGTTTGTATATTATATCAATGATCACATGAATTTTTTGTCGAATTTATTCCTATGAGCATAGGAAGGACGAGATGGTAGATGTTTATATTATGTAAATATTCTTTTCTCGGAGGCGCTGTCTAGATAATTGAGTTATCCATAGGGTACGTTCCACTATTGGTGGCATCTTTGGACCATGTTCTTCGAAAAAATTGTGGCAGTGAGAGACTTTTCATTTATATCACTACTTGGATCCATACAATTCGTCTACTATACCTGTAATTCTGGTTGAATCCCTCATGATTTATGTCTCTTTTCAACCCTCCCTTCCTTGCTTGATTAATTGCGCCAGTTCAATGTGATCAACATATATTTTATGGATTTATTGTTTTATAACGGGTTATGTAAATGAGTTGTTATTATTATGAACTTTTTGATTATAGTATGATTGAAATGTGATGTATGTTATTATATAAAAACATTTTTAAATAAAGTTTAAAAAAAAAGAAAAATTGTCATATAAGTCCTTCGTCTGCACCTCTCATTCTAGGGCCAGTCTGAAAAGCCTTCATCTCCTGACCCCTCCTGCTCCCTTACATGCATTTGCATAGGGTAAACTGGTCGAGCTGGTCAGCATTGCACAGATTGGACATGACACTTCCTCTTGCCCAAGGCGCTGCACTCCAGAGTCAACGATAATATCATGTTGCTTACCTCCAGGGCTTGCTGATGCATGGAAGAGGCTTCTGCAGAGCACAGCATCTTGTCATGTTCCTCTGCCCTGCCCTTCCTGTTCCAATCTGCTAGACAGAAGCAGAAAACGAAAAACACATACTCTGATAGGCTTCTTTGAGACACTCATATGTCTGAGTTTACAATTACATTTTGTGTTACATAACCCACATCGCTATCGCTTCTGTGTCTTATGGTGTGAAAAGAGGTGTGTCTTACTGCCAAGCGCATCATCCTGGGAAATGTAGTTTATTACCATATGCACCATGGATTGTCAGATTACATGACAGGGTCAGGACGCAGGAGAGGTGAGGAGTGTTATACATGCCATCCATTGTAAAGCTATGTACATAACTCTGCTGAAAAACATGCACAATGAATGCCAATGTGAAGTTGGGCAATGCCTGAGCAGTAAAACCCTATTGTGTATATATACAGCGACTGGCAGCCGATGTACCACAGTATCAAAAGCCACACTATCACAGGAAATGTAGGTGGGGGCAATAAACAAAAGCAAACGGCACACTCTAGCACCTACCAACTCCAAGACATGATTGCACATGCTCACATCCTAGACTACTGAGCATGACATACATGTACTCTCCCATTGTCGATAGCTCTGCTCTGTAGAGTCAGGCCATGCAGAAAAACCTCACAAGTATACCTGGTCTAAATAAGCGGCACCACATAGCCCAATGGACACATTGCGCTAGGCGACGTGCCAGGTCAGCCACTATGTTTCCTTAGGAAGGTAGGATTTTTAAAAAAGTGCAATTCACACGATTCCTGCATTTGTGAACAGCTGAGAAAATGGTGAAAAGAATAATAGGTTGTTTGTGTAGATTGACCATAAAATGGTCCCATAGCAACAGATAGAAAATGAAATTCCAAAATACAAAAACATGAAAAATATATTTGACATCTGCGGCTCCAACGTCTAGAAGGTATGGTATCTCTGCAAATGCAGTGCACCACTATGAAGCCCTGACCCAGGCATCTCCTACCAGTAAGTCGTGAGCTACTGAGAGCTCTTCTTATGCCCAAAAGTAGCTCTCCTACACTCCTCTGGCAACATATGGGAGCAGGATGTAACTCCACAGGCAATTTCTCACATCATTCCCTTCATTGTATTTATACTTATATAATTCAACTTTAATAGCTGTTAATATTTAAAACACATTTCCAGGTTTTCCAAAAATGCTGTGTTAAATGTAAGCAATAAAACTTGCACAATTGCATTTTTTTTTCCAGGTTTGATAGCTCGCGGGCATTTTCTGGTGAAAATTGGTAGCTCTCACTGAAGAAAAGGTTGGAGACCCCTGCTTTAACCCAGGCCACCATGGCAACATCCAAAGTGTGATGGTTTTCAAAAACTAGAAACACCCTGAGACAACAAGCCCAGTGTGCCAACAGTGGCATCTTAGAACCACCCTTGAGCCATTGGCACATGAAAATAGCAGATGAACAGTTCATTCACCTTGACAATTCATACATGCAGAACCTGCCGTTGGTCACATAGCACACCGTGCATAGACAAATTTGCCCCCTCGGCCCAAAAAACCCAAAACATTCGGAGTATGCAGTTTTTATACCATGCATAAAACATACTCGGAGCACTGACCGATTCTTGAAGCTTTTCTCCTTAAAGATACAGTATGGGAATGAATAACAAGCCCTAAATGCTAGCATTTACATCCATTCTTTCTAAAAATAAAGAAACCGAATAACCATTCCGAATAACCCATTCCATTGGGTCATACAGTGGGTAAAACCCCAGTGCTTTCATCCCAACAAACACTGGTTGCCGCCTGAAAAATAAAATACATGTAAAATTTGAAAATGTGTTCTCTCCAACATACCGGCACCAGGAGAATCCTCTGGAGGTCTCCTGAGAGCACCCTTTGGCAAGTTACGCCCCAGACGACCACCGGTACCACCCAAGGCAGAGGCCGCCCCTGTAAACATGTCTAGACATGTACACGGATGGGTTTAGGGATAGGTCACCTTACAACCAAAACCGAATGTGGAATAGCAGTGATACACTACATACAAAAAATATTTTTTTTGGAAAAGTAATTTTTCCAACATTGGTGTACAGTAGAACGATAAAGAATGTAGAGTAAATAACTGCGAGCCACATGCGGCACACCGCCAATGATTCTTCGCTCCTCCTGGAAAAAAAGTCATGGATGAGGGGATCGCAAAATAAGAACATGTTAGTAACCATAGTGACTAATATTCCCTTAATCCTTAGTACCCTTTTCCCCTTGCATGGAATGCCCGGTGGACCCGTGCCGGCCCGGAACGCGCTTGCCAAAGCCACATAGATAACTCAGAGCCGAGGCATCTAGAACACTTTGTGTATGGCCCCAGCCACGCCCCCGGCTCTGCCCTCTCTCGGGCCTCCCGTTCCTCTCAGCTCAGTCCCCCTTTTCCGCCACCGCTGAACAGGGTAACTTGGGAACTTATTAGTGGGGATGGAGGGTGGGTACCGAAGGGGAAAATGATACTAACGACCAAGGGAACATTAGTCACTGCGGTGAGTAACATGTTCTTTACCTTACGTCCCATACCCTTTTCCCCTTTCATGGGAGACTACCAAAGCTGACATGTGAGGGTGGTGGCACAAAGAGAGCAACACAGTCTAACCAAACAGGTTCTGCAAAACAGTTTGGCCAAAAGAAACACAGCTCTTGAACTTGCTGCAAGCGAATAATGAGTGCAAAATGTGTGAGACGTAGCTCACACAGCCGCCTTGCAGATGACATCCAGCGGAACATGCTACCGGAATGCCACAGAGGCTGCCTTAGCTTGATGAGCGTGCGCATGCAACCCTCCAGAGACTGGGAGTCCCCGGGTCTTGTAGCACTTGGTGGTACAGGACACCACCCTGTAAGCAATGGAGGCCTTGGCTGCCTGCTTACCTCTGCCCATGCCACTGTAGGTGGCAAAAAGTCAGTTGGCAGTGCAAAACTCCTTTGTGCGCCGAAGGTAAAACCTCAGGGCTCAGTGCACATCCAGGTAATGAAGCGTCCTCTCAGCTTCCAATATAGGATGTGGAAAAAATTGTGTAAGAAAAATCTCCTGGTTCAGGTGAAACTCTGTATTGATCTTTGGAACAAAAGAAGGGTGGGTCTGCAGAACCACCTCGTCCTGGTGGAACACCAAGTACGGCTCTTCAGCACAAAGTGCTTGAAGTTCGTTGATATGCCAAGCAGATGCGATTGCGAGCAGAAAAACCACATTCCTCGTCAACAAAGAAAGGTCACAGGTAGCCAAGGGCTCAAAAGTTGTATGACCAGATTGGAGAGAACGACATTCCGAACAGAAGGGAACAGGTTATTGAGGCTATCAAAGTACCGCCTCACCACCTCATTCTGAAGCGAAAAGGAAACAGCATCAGTGCTCCTGTATGCTCCAATGGCCGACAGATAAGTATTGCAAGAACTGGTCTTAATCCCTGATTATGCAAGGGAAGAGATGAAATACAGCACGGGGTCCAGATTGCAAAGGATTGACCTTCCGTGCCAATGGCCAGTGGCAAAAGCGCATCCACTTGCTCTTTTACTGAGAGCGAGTAGAATCTCTGCACGCAGCCCTGATAACACGCAAGTTGTCAGAAGGGAGGCCAAACTGGGCTAAGGAAACGTCCTCAGGCTCCAAGCTTCTAAGCTGAGCAACTGTGGGTAGGGGTAGCGAAACCATACCGTTCTGCTGACTCAGGAGGTCATGCCGCTCTGGGAGAATCAGGGGCGGAGAACTCGACAGAGACAGGAGATCCGAGAACCAGATTCTGTTAGAACAGTAGGGGGCGATCAGAATCGGGGTGGTCCCTTGCGATTTGCGGAATTTGAGGACAACTTTCTGGAGCATGGGAAGGAGAGGGAACGCATACCCGAACAGGTGACCCTACAGGATGAGAAAGGCATCTCCCAGAGAGTCGTTCCCTCTCCCCATTCACGTTACATAGCGGAGGCCTTTATTGTTTGACTGAGAAACAAACAGATCGACCTAGGAGAAAATCCATTCCAGAACCTCCTAGTGAATCTCCCAGTCCTGAGCCACAGATGTTCTACGGCTCAGGCAGTCGACTGTCACATTTTGAACACCTGGCATGTGAACAGCAATCAGATGAATACAGTTTAGCCTTGCCCACTCTCAGATAGAGACTGCAAACATGCAGAGATCTGGAGTGGGTGTCTCCCTGGTTGCTCAGGTGGTGCATGGCTGTGGTGTTGTCTGTGTACACCATCACCGTCTTGCCCACCCCCGAAGGGAAGAAGGCTTTCAAAGCTAGAGACTGTCTTCAACTCCAGAATATTGATGTGTTCCAACTTGTCTCGGGTGGACCACAGGCCTTGGATCTGCAGGAGACCCATGGCCGCCCCCCAGCCGTAGTCCGAGGAGTCTGTTGTCATGGCACAGTTCAAGTCTGGGCTCGCGAACAGAGCTCCCTCCAAGAGGTCCCCCTATTGCGCCCACCAGGAGAGATCCTGGTGGAGGGCCCCAGGCACAAGTACCAGGTGAGACTGGGGCATGGTCTCTTGATCCCACTGCAAACCCAGCTACAGCTGCAGCCTGCACATGTGGAGTCGGGCAAGGGATACCAACAAGATGCATGATGCCATGTAGTCCAGCAACCGCTGGAACCAGAGGGCCCGCAGGGCCGAACTCCGCAGACAGAGCAGACAAATATCCCTGATTTTCTGTACCCTTTCTGGTGGAGGGAAAATCCTCTCCTGCCGTGTATCCCAGATTGCATCTAGGAAGTGAAGAGATTGGACAGGACACAGCGTGGACTTTCTCTCGTTTACCGAGATGCCCAGGTCTAGCAACAGCCTCAGTAGCCTGGCCAAGTCCTGTTGATCCTTGACTGGAGATGAAGCTCCCAGGAGCCAGTCATCCAAATACATAAATACGTAAATGAGGATCCTCTCCCTTCTGAGGAGATTCCCCACCACCGCAACGACCTTGGAGAGCATGCAGGGAGCAGTGCTGAGACCGAAAGGAGGACACGAAATTGGAAGTGAGCCTCCCCTGCCACAAAACGAAGCTACTGTCGATGTGGGAGCTAGATCTGAATATGGAAATGTGCGTCCTTCAGATCCACAGCGCAGAACCAGTCCTCCACCTGCAGGACAGATAGGATATGCACCGGTGTGTTCATCTTGAATGATTCTGGAGGCAGACAGAGGTTGAATGTGCGGAGGTCCAGGATTGTGCGGAGGCCAGCTCCGTCTTTCTTATGCACTGCAAAGAAGTGGGCGTAGAACCCCCGCTCTTCCTTGGCCACTGGAACAGGCTCTATGGCCTGCAGCTCCATAAGCTTCTGGATCGCCCCTTGAAGCTCCTGGGCGAGCAGCCGGTGCGGCAGTGCAGAGGGGGCTGACGGCGGGAGGGGAAAACGGTACCTCAACCCAACCACTGACAGGACCTATGGGTTTGATGTAATCACATGCCAGGCCGGGAGGTGAGGGTAACCCCCCCTGAAGGTAACCCCCCTCCCGACCTGGGTCCTGAAGTGGTCTGTCAACCACTCAGTCCTTGTCGGGGCCAGAAGAATGGGGGTGTTCGAGGAACCACTTTTGCTTTGTTTCTTTTGCAAAGGGGCCCTGTCATCTCAGCCTTTTGTTGCTTGAGAAATCCTCTGAGGCCAGGGGAGTCAGAGGAGCATTGCTGCTGCTTGCTCCCTCCTGGAACCGGAGAGCTCGCCAATCTGGGAGATGGCTTAGAGATGGGCGTTAGAGTCCCTGTTGTATACTTTTCCAACAGGGCTTTCTGTTCCTGGAGCAAAGAGTTCCATGCCATCAAACGGTAAGTCTAGAAAAGTCTAGGACCCTATCATGGGCCTCTTGTCGCAGGGAGGTCACTTTAAACCAAACCTGGCGACGGAGATCAACCCCACTGCACATATCTCTGGCAGCTGTATCAGCCTGGAAAATAGAGTTCAGCTGCACATGCTGGGCATCGGCCAGCCCGTCCTTATAGTCTGTACGCATGTCTTTAGGGATGAACTGCGAATAACGGTCCAGTCCCTCCCAGAGACAAGTGATTGGCAGCTGCCAAGATAGCATCAGCATTAGCCTGACGCGAGTGAAGGCTCGCACTAGCATACACTTTCTTCTCGAAGGAATCCAGCAGCTTCTACCCCCAACAATGGGGTATTGCAGAGGAAGCAGCTGGGGACTTCATAGCAGCCACCACAACCAAGGACTGGGCAGGCGACTGGGAGGATAGGTACAAGGTCTCAGAAGGGAGAAGATGGTACAAGAGGTGAATGCCTTTATGTACCGCTGCACAAAAGTGGAGCTTCTCCCAAACTTCATGCACATTCTTTCTCACCCCTCAGGCAGGTTCATAATGCCCGAACAGGGCACTGGCTGTTGGATAGCAGTCAGGATCCCCAAAGACTCGGGCTGGACCTCTTGGAATACAGACACACCAAGCCACTGAAGAGTGTCCTTAAATAGCAAATGGGCAGCCCTCACAGAGAAGGAGACCCCAGTTCTTCCTCATCATCAGTGTCAGGATCACCTCCCATCATTGGTAGCGGCCGGGGTAGGGATGCGAGGAGGTGTCCCAGAGGTGAATAGCAGCCAGATAGGTGGCATCCCTGCAGGAGGAACCAGGGGGGCACAGGATCCTGTCTCAAAGGCGAGGCACCATGGGGTGCCGAACCCGAGGGCACGACCCAACCCTGCCATTACTAAAGGGGGGTGGCTGGGGTCACTGGCAGGAGCGCAGGAAGGCCTCCTTCACGAAGCCCACCATGTAAGACTTCATGACCTGGGAGGATAGAAGTCTGGTAAAGGTGCTCAAGAGCTCCGGCTCCGCTCATAGGGAAGGCATTGCATTGGGCGAGGGAGTTAAGAGTCACCTCTGGGATAGCATCGGCCTCCATCTGGAATCGGGTCATCGAAGATGCAGAAATAGGCAGTGCCGGCCATCTACCCGGTGGGGCCATGGGCGGAATCGGCTCCCAGAGGCAGCTTCGAGACTCCAACAGCCTCCTTGGTATCAGCAGAGTCTCTGTCCATCCTATACAGGATCTGAAGTACCGGCGGAAAAAGCCCAGTAGAACCGCCCTCTTTTACTAAGGTGGCGTGGGGGACCTCGGTACAGTATACCACACCGGTGCGGGAAGTCGAGTGGGAAGTGCGGGAAGTCGAGCTGTCGGCACACCCTCCTGCTCCGAGTTGTCGAAGCACCTTCCGGCTCCGAGCCAAGTAAGGTGGTCAACCCCGCTGGAGCCTCGGTGCAAGGCCGCGGCCCCTCGGTGCAAGCTCCGGAGAGGGAAGTCTCGAGGCCTCTCCCGGATGTAGGCTGTACAGGGCCCTCGACTACCTAGGTGTCGGATATCACAGTAGCCTGAAAAATGCAATGAAAGTTGAACGTCCCTTTCACTCTGTCCTGCAGTATTAAACTGGAGGCCAAGGAAAAAGGGCGTCCACTAAGGACCAGCGTGGTGCCTTGACAGTCAACACCTGTGGAGACACAACCATGAAAATTTCATTAGCTATGTACCCTGTTAATGTGGAGCCTCTGAGACTAAGGATTGCCCAAAAGATAAAATCATTTTACCTATGAGAACCCCCAGTACTGCCTACTGGGTGTGACTGGATGGAACAAGAGAGAGTTGTTAGTGAGACGTCTCTTAGCACGGTGATATTTGCAAGCTGTGGAGTGCAAAGTCGTAAACAAGCCAATGGTCATACACAGTCTGAAAGGGAACAAGACTTGAGGGCCTGAGGCAAAGCAGTCCAGAAAACAAGCCAAGGGTCAATAATACCAGCCAAGTAAAACAATGACAACAGAAATAAGCAAAAGGCAAAGTCAAACCAGTCCGCATCAAAGCGGTAATCAGGAATCCAAAGGCAGCATGCAGGAACGAAGTCGAAGTCCACTTGTTGAATGCAAGCATCGCTCAGCATCTTCCTTACAAGGCATATGATTCATAGAGCTAGAAACTGGACTACGCCTAGCCACCATGTTACTGGGAGGATGGCGTAACCCATGCTTGGAAATAGTACAAGGGTTCTCGCCCGCAACCAGGCTACCTTACATAGGCATTCTATCTGGCAATCTATGCAGCCAGTTGTAACGCTGGCGAAATGACCAGGGGGTGATCAGTACCTTGCGAGCACATGAAGGAAACCTAACACTAGGTGAGGTCGGCAACAGGCCTAGAGGCCGCTCCAGGGGGTTTCCCCGACTTACCTCGAACACAACACCGCTTCAAAACCTCCTGGAACTCCAGCGGAGGTGAGAATTCGAAGAGCTGCTCCCACCTCTGCAATCAGGTCCGAAGTCCGCTGGTGGAGAGTTTGTCACAGTGCTAGCAATCCTGGAGCTGGTGCCGAGGCCCCAAGCACTCCAAGTAGAGTGCACAGGGGTCAGACCCACTGGAGGAATGTCGACACGAGGTGCAGGCCTTAAACCCAGATGGCATCTGAAGGGTCGAAGACCAAGATGAGAGAAACCTTCGAAGAGGGTAAGAAAAGTGGCTCTGATGCAGCAAACCGAGGCCGTGAGGCAAGACATGTCCAGGCTGGCAGGTGCAGAAAAAGGGACTAAGGTGAGAAAAACGGGAGGCGGGTGGACCTGGGGGCATGGCTCGGGCCACGCGCATCGCGTTCTGGACGCCTCGACACAGTGCTGAGTTCTCTATGTGGCTTTGGTAAGCTCGTTTCGGGCCAGCACAGGGAGCAGTGAACATACCATCCAAGGGGAAAAGGTTAAGGGACATAAAGGAATGACACATGGTAATGTCAACCCTCAGAAAACAATTTAAGGCATCAAAATCTGCTGTGGCATTCACATTGTTTTTACCGTCAAGAAAACCCATGCAAACCATACATGAGTGAAAAGGGGACATCTTAATGCACGCAATGGTGGGTGACTTTCGTCGGTCTCACTAATTTTACTACCCAAAATGCCCAGCGCTGAATGGAAAAATAGCAAAATTTATGGATTTTTGACCTAATTGGACACAAAAAAGATGACACAATGTGCTGCCATCAACACGGTTCATCTCACTCGGTGTACGCGCTACTCTCTATGATGAAATCGATACCCATATGTGGCTGCACCCAAGCCACAGTCAAGGGGAAGGCATAAAACGAGACCCGGTGATTGATTGTTTTTATGTAGGATGTCAGTGTAGCATTCATTTTGTTTTGTGGCTCAAGTGGCAAGGCTTGCGACAAACCCATAAACACCATACAGTTCCAAAAAGAGGTCTCTCTGATGCACGCAACAATGGCTGACTTGTGTGGGCCGCACTAAATTTACTACCCACAATACCCAGTGGAAAGTGAAACAGTTACAAAAATTACAGTTTTATGCCACATTGCCCTCAAAATAAGTGCTGCAACGCGCAGGCAACCACACAAACTACCTTCTCCTTCAAACCCCCTACTCTTTACGATGAAATTGGTGTGCAACATGCGTGAATGTACCAAACATGCAGGAGAGGGGGCGCATAAAATGAGACCCAGAATGCCAAGTGATAAGTGGGAAAATGACAGTTTTGTGCCCTATTGGCCTAAAAATTGGTGCAACACTGCGCAGGCAACCACACAAACTAGCTTCTCTGGCGTACTCCTACTCCTTATGATGACAATGGTGCCCAACATGCATGGGTGCACCAAACATGCAGGCAACGGCAGAAAATGAGATCCATAATGCCGGGTGCAAAAGAAAAAAGTGGCAAAAATCACTAGAGTTTGGCAGGATTGGGTCTAAAGAATGCACTAAAATATCCCCACTAACCCTACTTTTGTGGTTTGTGTTGTGTGTAGGACGCTTTAGGGTACCAAGATGGCAGTGTGGATGTGCAGGTACATGGCTGCACTGTCACCTTGGTAAGATAAAAGTCTACAATAACAGAATATACAGTCTGGGTACTCACCAAGATGATGCCTGCTATGCGATGTCCTCCTCACCATCTACTTTTGTAGCTGAAGGGCTTTGCCATCACCAGCGGGGCTCACTGTCACGATTCTTACGCTGATGCACTGAATGTTCCCTATAAATGCAACAAAATATAAATGCAAACACAGCCCTTCTGAAAACGTTCTGAAAGAAAAGGTTACGTACCTTCGGGTAACGTTATTTCTGATGGATAGTTGTCGGTGTCCAGAATCCTCATCAAGAACTTGTGTCTCACACTGGTTCCAAACGGAGAGCTGAAGACTTTT
>JASBQL010221488.1:0-18121 GCA_030264975.1 Desmognathus pascagoula | reverse complement strand
TTCTGGAAAGCTGAGAAAATGGCGATTTCAGAACTGCAAACCATTCGTTGATCCCATGCACAGAACAAAAGTTGCAACGATTTGTTTGGCAGCTTTTTTTTGCATTTTCTGAAAAAACGGAACATTTTCGCACATTTTTGTAAATTTTAGGCACCACCTATGTGGGATTCACAATTTTTTTGTGTCATTCGATTGCCCACCCTGTTAGAAGAAAAGGAGCCAAAAATGGCTGTGATTGGCCTAGCCAATCAAAAGTTACAGGCCTCTAACCGGGCACACCACCAAACAGCCTTAAAAAGGCTCAGCACTGGAGGGGAAACAGCTCAGCAGTTAAGGGGTTAATGACTTAATCCCTGAATGTATATTAGCAACTGCATATAAACAAGTGCCATGTACTAAGATAGAAGAATTTTTCATTGAAAAACTGCTTTCAGCCAATGTTTGTTTGGTAAAGGGACGATAGGGCCCGAACTCTGCTAATAGCTATACCTTTAAAAGAGGCCCAATTAGTTCTCTAATTGATTATATTGCTGTAAGGATCGATCAGTTCTCAGCTTTCCTCTCACTCAAATCTCACTGGTTTGAAGGCAGTGATCATGCCTGCCTTCTCTTTAATATTGCTTTACCCATAGCATTTTCCAGACCTATTTTTCCAATTCTTACTGCGCCATTGATAATCCAGCCCAAGAGAAACAAAATCTTATGGGCTAGATTCACAACTAATAGGATGACTACACTATTAGCTTCACATGCTACATGTATATCTGCAAATCCTGAACTAGAGCCGATTTTATGCTATGAATCCGCTGTTAAAAAAGTACTTGATTCTATCTCTTCTTACGACAATAATAAAACACTTGCTTCGCATTCGGCTGGAAATAATAAACCATGGTTTGACAGCCAATGCAAAACTCGTCGTCGTTTGCAATTCATTACGAATACTTCTCTGCCTATTAACATCCCTAGAATTAAGCAACAGGAACGTGAATATCGTTTCTTCCTGAAAACTAAGCGTCTTAATCACTTTGCTGAGATGAATCAGAAAATACTTGATACTTTGACTTCAAAAGATCCTGCAAATTGAGGAGATCACGTGGGTAGCGGAACATGGCAGTAGCCTGAGAAACTGCTCCGACAACTGGGCATTAAAATCCGATAAAATCCTCTGAAAACTGACTGTAAAAGTGCAGGAAAGTAACGCACTACGTACCCGAAAGACCAGTGCTACTGAGGGTATGTCCAAGAAACAAAAGAAAATACCCGACTACACGAGATCTGCTGGGAACCGAAAGGTGTCGGGACTCTGGCTGGTGACATGGAACGGGACTCCAGGCAAGGAACGATGGATGGAGACCAAGGATCCTCGGAGATCCTAGCTGAACTTAAACTGATGCGCGCCGAAATAAATCATAAAATCGACTCACTTGATATTAAGTTCAATCTAATGAAAGCCCATGTGAAAAAAGTAATGGAGTCTCTGAAAAGTGCGGAAGACCGGATCGCATCTGTCGAGACACGAATGGACCCAATGACAGACTCGGTAGCGGAGCTACGGGGTGCGCTCCGAGAGGCTCAAGCCCGTTTGGCGGACCAAGAAGGGAGAAATAGGAGGAACAATGTGAGGCTAGTCGGGCTGCCGGAGAATGTTGAAAAATCACCGATGGAGCCCTTTCTGGAAGCGCTTTAGAAAGAACTATTCCCTGGGGTGCAATTCTCCCCGATGTGTGTGCTGGAGCGGCACACCGAGCCCTGACAAGGTGACCTCCCCCTGGTGCGGCCCCCCACCCGGTGATAATTCGTTTCCTAAACTATAGGGACCGGGACACACTGCTGCGGGTGGCACGGGAGAGTGGTGGGGTTCGCTACCAGGGAGCGCAGCTCAGCTTCTAACAGGATTTTACGGCTGAAGTGCAAGGGGCGCGCAGGGTGTTCCTTGAGGCGAAACGCAAACTCCGAGAAAAAAATATCCGCTACCCCATGATGTACCCGAGCAAACTTCGCGTGACAAGCAACGGCAGAGTACACTTCTTTATGGACCATGTTGAAGCCTGAAGTTTGCGGTGGAAGCGCCGAGTGAAGAACCACGGGGGGAACGTGACCCAGCAGTCCCGGCAATAACTGACAGCCAGTCAACAGAGACGGCACCGTAAGCAACAAAAGAGTTCATCACTGCTGCAGATGTGACCTTTTCCCTGCAAAACCCAACTTGGCGATTAACGGTACTTTTTTTTTTTTTTGGGTGTTTTGGTGATTTTTTTGGTATTATTTTGTGTTATTTGAGTCGCCCCCGGGCTGGCTGAACTACTTCACAACCTCTGGTGAATTCTTATAGCCCTAAAACATCATGGCAACAGATGTGACACGAATGGGCAGAAAGTCGCGTGCCACTTGGCACAGCCTAATCATGGGGGTGATAAAAAGGAAATATGATGATAGACTGCCATCTTCTCGCCCCCCCTCGGTGCTGTCAAGCTATCGCAATGGTTACGCCTAAACTATACACATGGAGCCCTCTCGTGGTCGGGGGAGAGGGAATGCGATGATGGAGGGCGCCCCTCCATCTGCTCTGACCAGCGGGACAAATAGACTCGTCATAGGAGATCGAATTCATGTTAAGGGCGAGCTGGAAGCTGAGGAGTGTGAAGAACGTGCCTGGAGCTCCGGACATACATACCCTGGTTCTCGGCTAGAGACATAGCCGATAATGAAAGGCGAGCCATTGAGGATGCACCGAGGGCAGGCGATGTGCCCGGTCACTGGAGCCTAGTGCACAGGCATACTCCTAAAGTTAAATGTGCTATTAATTATTGTTGAATAAGCGGAAGGAAAATGAATATTCACTGTTAGAAATATGGCTCAATGCGGGGGCGATGTCAATGTCGGGAGATTGAGCGCACAGTGATGATGGATGGGTAGATTAGTCACAATGATGTGGGAAGGAAATGCCCAGTTTGGAGAGCTGTCCTTGGCAGCTGTGGCGGAACACTTGTTAGCCACAGCTTAGACCGTTCAGTGATCTCAGGAAGCAGTGTTGAGTGTTGGGGGTTATAACAGAGTGGTGTGTCATAGGTTTACCGGTTGGGACTGGTGGCTGTCATTTCTGTTGCTTTGGGATGTGGCTGACTAGTTGGGGGTCAGCTGGCGGGGGGGCTTCTCAAAGGATTTATGCAATTAGACACATGTTTGTAGGAAGGGTGAGAGTGCTTAATGGTGCGATGTTGAAGTGCGAAACGTTAAAAGGAAATGGCTACAGGTACGCTTAGGATACTTACATGGAATGTGAGAGGTTTTTCACGCTACGCTAGGGTGCGCAAAGTGTTGTCTCAGTGTTCTGTGCTGTATACAGATGTCTTGTTGTTACAGGAAACACATTGGCCTACGGCAGGGCTGACCTCGCTGCTTACACATTGGGCGGGCCATATCTTTCACTCTGCGCACACAACAGGGTCTAGGGGAGTGCTAGTGGCTATCCGTAAAGGAGTGCTGTTTCAGATGCACAAGGACGCTATGTGCTGGTGGAAGGATTGGTACACCACAGACCAGTTCTTTTAGGGACCTAAGACGGATGACCCCGCCTTTGTCGTGGACTTATTTAGACTATGTGCAGGCACAGCGGATATCCCCTGGATATTAGGGGGGGACTGGAACACGATAGTAGACTGGCAAAGTGACAGATCCAAACCCATCACTAGACCACGGTCACAAACGTCCAAGGCATTGCAGCGAGCTATGGTGGTTCATGGTGTGGTGGACATATGGTGCCATCTGCACACGCAGGTGAGACAATATATACACTATTCGTCCCCTTATGATTTATACACTAGACTGGACATGTTTCTCCTCTCCAGGGCATTGATGGGGCAGACGTTGATGGTAAATATTCATCCTAGAACATTATCTGATCATAGCCCAGTGGAGTGCATACTACAATGGTCAAAGGGGTGCCCAAAAGCGTCCACCTGGCGCCTGAAGGGGGAGGCCCAGCTAGACCCAGTATTTAAGGAAGCAATAGCTAGCCATATTACCATATTTAATGATTCACATAGGGAAGATACAACTAATGCCATTACCAAATGGCTAGCCCTTAAATGTTATACTCGAAGGATGGCCATGTCTTTGGAATTTTCTCATTTAAAAGGGATTCGGCAAGAAATGGCTAACTTGAGTCAGAAATTGAAAGCCGCTGAACGCAGGCATACAATATCCCATGCTGGATCGGATTTAGCTCTGATCCGACAGCTTACCACAGACTATGAGGATGCAGCAGCTAGAGAGATAAAGTATATGTCGAAATTTGCCATGGCGAAACGCTACGCCTGTGAGGACAGACCGGGGTAACCATTGGCGCACCTCGCGCCTATTACAAAGGGAGATGGGGAGATCACCAGTAGAGGCTATCCAATCACAGGGGGGGAGAGGTTGGTAGAGAATGAGCAGATAGCAGCTGCCTTCTGTCTTTTTTATAGTAAGCTATATGCTCGCACAGAAATGACAACTAAGGTGAGGATCGAGTCTTATGTCTCCCGGTGGATCGATAGACGGCTACCGGCGGCGGATATGCTGGGGCTAGAGGCTCCCATAGCGGCGGAGGAAATCAGAGCAGCGATTAAGGAGATGGCCGAGGGCAAGGCCCCAGGCCCTGATGGCCTGGGGATGGAGTTTTATAAGAAGTACTCCTATATTGTACCATTCATGACAGTAACATATGACCTTGCAATGGCAAATGGGGGATTCCCAGCCGAAATGATGGAAGCGAGGATTGTATGTTTTCTGAAACCTGAGAAGCCACCCCTAGAATGCAGGTCTTACCGACCCATATTGTTAACCAACTGTGATATCAAAATATATGCTAAGATCCTAGCCAACCGTCTTCTCCCCCATATGAGGGATCTGGTTCACCCAGATCAATCGGGTTTTGTCCCTACCAGAAACACAATGCATAATATTTGCAGATTAATGTTAGTTAAGGCAGCCCTGACTGAAGACATCAGCGCGGCTTTAGTTGCTTTGGATATGGAAAAGGCCTTGACTCGATGGAGTGGCCATACATGTTTGCAGTCCTAGCAGAAATTGGGGTACCTTCTCATCTCAGAGAGATGATTCATCTTTTATATATAAATCCATCGGCTAGGGTAGCTATGAATGGCATCCTGTCGGAACCAATAGACATTCAGCGGGGTACGAGGCAAGGGTGTCCTCTCTCGCCTCTTATTATTTGCACTAGCGACGGAGACACTTGCGACTAACTTGCGTGTGTCTCTGGGGGAGAACGGAATACTAGCTTGGGGTCAAAAGAATATAGTGGCCATGTACGCTGACGACACGTTGTTATATCTAGACGCCCCTGAATCTTCACTGTCAACCACGATTGAAATATTCAACACGTTTGGAGCAATCTCAGGCCTGCACATCAACTGGACCAAATCGGTCCTTTTTCCATTGGGGTCGGGCATGGCAGATCTTGGAGATGGACATGATTTGCGGATTGTTACGGGTAGGATGAGATGTCTGGGGGTAGATGTGACCAATGACCCAATTGACATGATTCGAGCAAATTTTGAAGAACCACTACAAGCACTCAAGTGAAGGGTGGAGAGGTGGATCGAATTGCCTCTTAACCTAGCGGGTAGGGTGGCCATAGTGCAGATTGTGGTTCTGCCCAAACTTCTGTATGTCTATTCGACACTACCCCTGGATCCGGGGCACCAACGTTTTTTAGAAGCTAAACAATTAATCACTCGGCTGATATGGGGTGGGAAAAATCCAAGAATTGCATATGCCACCTTAACTCGACACTATGCAACTGGGGGACTTCAAGTGCCTGATCCAAGTAAGTACTATGTAGCGGTGCAGCTACAACACGTCACTAGGTACATAGATTCCCATCACACCCATGAAGATTATGGCATAAATGCACAGATACGATCCCTTTGAGGTTGGGGTAAGGGTAGTCAATCCAGACCATATTCCTCCCAAAACACAGGACCCAGTTTCACACACCTTGCATTTATGGAAGCGCACACTAGCCAAGTTTGAACTGGGCAACCCATACTCTCCATTGATTCTGATCTCCGTACTACGAGACTTCCAACATTCGTTGTCACAGAGGGAGAGTAGGCAATGGGAGGAGGGGGGACTGCTAGTGCTTGGCGACCTATTCGACAATCAGCAGCTCCAGAGTATCGCTACGATCCAATTCAAACTGCCGCGAAACACGAATCATTTGATTAGGATTCTCCAGGTAAGAGCGGTGCTTTGTCGGATGTGGGCGGAGGTCCCGATTGAACCAATGCAATTGGAGCTACTGCATCATGTGTTACAGACGAAGGGCTGGCGGCACCAAATATCAGTAATATATAATGTGTTACAAACCAGAGCAGAGATTGAACCTATCCAGATTAAGAGAGTATGGGAGGAGGAACTGGGGGTTGATATGTCAGAGGAGCAATGGGAGATGATGTGTATACATACGAAAGAAGTTACTCTTAATGCCTGCCTTAGAATGATACAATACAGGTTTCTAACACGTAGCTATATAACCCCTGCGGTCTTGGCTCATTTTCTCCCGGATACTTCGCTGAGATGCCCTGGGTGTAGATCCCCGGAGTGCACCTTCCTCCACTTGGTGTGGGGCTGCACAGAAGTGAATAGATTTTGGACAGGAGTGTGCGCGGAGATCAGTGAGATTCTAGGAGTGCTGGTGTCTAATGACCCTAAGGTGTTATTTTTAATACAGTTTCCCAAGATGAATGTGGAAGATAGAAAGTTCTTGAGCCTTGCGGTGGTCCTTGCCAAGAAAACGATTGCACTGCAGTGGATGAGAGAGGCTACACCCCGTCTCGCGACGTGGCGGGGGCTGTTAGCAAGAAGTAATGATTTGGAAGAAACAGTGAGAATGATGGCTCCACCCACACAAATACTTAGGGATTATTGGATGAAATATAGGCTCTTTTTGTTGAGACTGGGTGGAGCGACTGATAATGACACAGAAGACGAGTGAGCGAGAGACATAGCGTGATAACCATAAATTGTGCAGATAAATACCTGAGACTTCTATTTCGATGGACATTGTACAGACATGCACTTCACATCAGGTTATTGTGTCAGTAGAATGGACTGGGGAAGCATGAAATGGGGTCGAAGAGAAGCGGGGTGGGGGAAGTTTGAATTCATGGCCATTGCCATGAGGTTGATGAAACGTTTCTGTATAATCAATTTGCTACAGTGTGTAACGAGATATGATTTGTATTCTGTATAATATCAGTGTTGAAAACAATAAAACAGAGTATACAAAAGATCCTGCAAATTTTTGGCTGATACTTAATCAACTTGCCTTCCCGACCATAGCTTCTACTTCTAAATGCCAAATTGGGGAAGCGGCTTGGATCACTCGTATAAACAAATTATATGTCACTTCCCAGCAGAATGCAGATTTAACACTATATCAAGGCCCGATCCATAGAAATATCACAAAAACTTCAATCTTTAACATTATTATCAAGATGAATCGCTCTAGAGCTTGCGGCCCGGAGGGTTTTCCCCCGTTCTGCATGTGCTTAGCCCCCAAGGAATGGAGCCAACTGTTGTAGCCCATTTTGAAAATTCATCATATACCTTATAAACTCCCTGAAAGCTGGCTGGGATCTCTTTTAATCCCAATACATAAAAAGGGCCCCAAAACTTCGCCTAACAACTACCGCCTTTTGGCGATGTTGGACCCTGGCGGAAAAGCCCTCGCGGCTACACTGCTTAAAGAGCTTGAAGATCACATTTTGGAGCGTAACCTACTAAATTACACTCGAGCAGGATTCCGAGCTAGTAGCTCGACAATCGATCATTGCTGCACATTATCATTAATAATTGACAAATATGTTCACTGGAAGAGGCACTATTTACACCTGCTTTGTAGATTTTTCCAAAGCATTCGACCCAAGAGACCTACTTTGGCAAAAACTTCAGAAAATAGGAATCCCTCAAGAATTGATCGCAATGATAGCCTTGTTACACACTAATACCTGGGTGACCATCCGCTGGGGCAGTGAAGGCGAACTTACAATGAGAATCAGAACCAACAGAAGACTCAAAAAGGGTTGCGTTCTCGCTCCCTGCCTTTTTAATTTATTTCTCTCAGATTTTGAGCCATGTTTAGTCGAGACGACTGGTCTCCCCCCCAGCATTGGAGGGACTTCCTTTGGATGTCTAAGCTATGAAGATGATATAGTTCTGCTAGACTTAACCCCAGCCGGGCTAAAAAACAAACTTGTTGCATTGCAAAATTATTCAAAAGCTAACAAAATGCAAGTTAATCTGGCCAAAACCAAAATTATGTATTTCACCAAAAAGAGAGACATTAAAGACTCAATCTGGCTCTATGATTCTGGTTCTCTTGAGAGAGTATGGTTCTTTACATATTTAGGCATTGTTTTTTCTGCAAATGGCTCCTGGAAAAAACATCTTAGCACTGTGATCTTAAGCACTCTCTAATCACTACTGCCCTAACTAAACTCTACTCAGCCAGGCACATAACTAGAATTGAAATCATTAAAACCTTCAATTCAGCCTAGTATAAGAATTATATTCTTTACGCGTCTGAATTTTGGGCCTATCGGCACAAAACTGAACTGGCAAAATTGGAGGGTGGCTTTTGGAAACACCTTTTGCATTTGCCTATGTCATCAGCCACTGAACCAATTTTTCTGGATCTAGATAGCATCTCGATAGCAGATGAAACAGCGAAGAGAATGTGTCTCTACACCTTGAAAAGCTGGAAGCGTATTGACACACATAACTTAATTAATAAATGCTTAATTGATGCATTCAAGTCTCTGACTATATATCAGCATGTGAAAGAAATCCACGCTATTGCAAACAAATATAACCTACCTAGCTTTTGGGAAAATGCCACTACATTATCAATGATAACTAAAAGCAAAATTGCAGAGCTTATTTCAGTGTTGTTCACAGCAACATTCCATCATTGCTTCACGCTCCATGTTAGCTAGTTTTAGGAAACTATATACTATCTTCTCATTAGATATTCTGAGAACTGTACTAAGAACTATCCTAAAACTACATTATGGGACGCTTCCTTGCAACGTTTTTTTACTTGCATGGTCAGATGTGGAAAAGAATGCCCGATTTTGTAAAAACTGTCTTCCTATAATTGATGATACTTTGCATCTGTTTAATTGTCCTTCACTACAATCATTACAATCTTGTTGAATTGGAAAATACTTTATCAACAATAAGATTGTTTGGATCTAGTTTTAAATGAAAATACAGAAAATGTATTTTCATTTAAAACTAGATCATTTTCTGATGTGATTAGAATTTATTTATATGTTAAACTCAGTTTCCAATTTAGACAAATTAAGTTGTAATTTTGTTTAGATTTATATACTATTTTTGTCTTGTTACTATTTTAATTGTGTTTTGTACTACCTTTGTATGACTGAAATAAAGTCTAAATAAATGTTTATTAAAAAAAAAGAGAGAGTGCTCTGGGATTGTGCATCTTCCATGATGTACGGTTTACCATACTACCGTACAATAGAGATCTGTGTTCCATTCTCTCACTCTCCAGTCGCACCCGGTAGGTGCTGCAGGCGGTTCGATTTGGTGAGCATATTTCCAACCTGCAATCTTTAGTGTTTGTATACCAATAGCCAGTGGGTTAATCATTTCTTCTGTTTTCTTATGTGTATTTCAGATGCAGACTGACAAGGTTCCACGCTGGTCCTTGTGAACTCCTTTTTCTCTTTCTACCAGGATTACTGGTAGATTACTGGTAGAGAGGGTAAGAGGGAAGTCCAACTTTAATCATTTCCTTCTGACTCCTCAGAAGTCCAACAGATTGATAGCAAGCCTATCAACTGGAAGTGATGGAAGCTGAACTACGTAAAATCACAGATTTCCTTTGGGTGTTAGAGACACAAGTGGGTATATTTAGGGAGGAACAGTTAGCTATCCTACAGAAGTTAAACACTCTGCAACAAAAGCTAGAGGATCGTCGGAGACCTGGAACCCTCGCCCCAATTACTGTAGCTCCTAACAATACTGCCCAACCCCAACCTGGAACTAGTACTTCTGTAAATCCACTTTGTTCCCATCTGTTACCTAATCCTCTAATGCCTAGTAAGTTCAAAGGTGAGACTAAGGACTACCAAGCTTTTTTGACCCAATGCAAATGACATTTTATTAACAAACCTAACATCTATGATAAAGCTGAGAGCAAGGTTCTTTTCATATTGATGCTTTTAGAAGGGAATGCACTTACATGGGCCACTCTCTATAAACAAAGATGACCCCTTGCATAGTTATGATAATTTTCTTAAAGTTTTTTCTGGTATGTTTGAATGTAAACCAGAGCGACAACTCAGGAAAACAGAGCTTTTAGAATTTTGCCACGGCAATAAAGAAACACAGGATTATATCACTCATTTTCAACTCCTTGCAGCCTCCACTAGATGGCCTGATGATGCTTTCATTGGTTTGTTCTATAAAGGCTTAAAGGAAGATATTAAGGGTATTCTCTCTCAAATCATTCCTTTGCCCTCTATCTTCATAGAATTTGTTGAATTAACGATTCAAGTGGATCAGAGAATTAAGGATAGGAAAAAAAAAAGGAGGAAAACTGAAAACCTTGGCACTTTTCAAAGGTATATAACAGTTGGCAGGAAGGAAGTAGACAAGGAGGAACCTATGCAAATCGGCGGGTATTCAAAAACCTTTGACTGATCAGGAAAGGGAAAGACGAAGGAAAGAGATTGTTTCTATTGTGGAGAGGCTGATCATATGATTCCCCAGTGTCCCAGGTTATCGGGAAAAGTAAACGGCTAGTGAATATAGGAGGGGATTCCCTGGGTACTAAGAAATTTAACCCTCTCTTTTTGGGTACATTAATAAAAGATGCACCCTCAACCTCACATTCGTATATCGACATTGTTATCAAGTTGGAGAATCAGGAAGAAATCATTACTAAAGCCTTACTTGACTGCACAACCAATGGAAATTATATTGATAGACAATTTCAAACATTGCATAACATCCCTTTTAGGAAATGACAAGTACCTGTGACCACAATGGCTGTAGATGATTCTCTCTTGAGTTCAGGACCTGTTGAAGAAAACACTGTGCCCTTACTAATCGAATATCAAGGAACACAGAAAAAAGTGCAGTTGGACATCAGGATCCGTAACAAGAAGAGATGAGAGCTGGACTTCCCTTGTCCCTTCGCAACCAGTTTGCCTGATTCAAAAAGAAAAAGAGGGTCCATAAGGACCAGCGTGACCCCTTGGTAATCTGCCCTTGGAAAGGAGAAAACAGAAGACGGGGTTACAACCGCGAGATTCACTGGGAGACCCTAGAAGGTAATGATTAACCAGGTCTGTTGTGAGGCTCACCTTTCGATACCCCCCTTGGTCTTGTACCGGGTGCAGATTTAAAGAGTTGACGAGAATGTTGTCAGTAGTGAAACCCCGCAGATTCGGGCAGGCAACTATAGCGTCAACCTTGTCACTAAGCTGAACAAGAGTTCTCGTTCTCAAGTCAATAACGGGATTGAGGGTCAAAACCAGGTATGTGGTAACAATGTTAGAACAGCAAACTTAATAGAGAGTCGTGAAGAGGGCAAGTCTGTAACCGTGCGTGTGAAACCAAGAAAGAGGGGGAACCATAAACAAAGCCAAGTCACAGAGCCAGGGCTCAAAAAACCATAAAAAGCAAGGTACAGCAGGGCAAAGGCAAATGCAAAGTCAAACCGGTCTGAAGTCACTGTAGCTGAAGTCTTTCAATACACGTAGATCAAAATCCGCTTGTTGTAAGCAAGCGTCGTTCTGATTGCGCGTCTTCCATATATGGAGGTAGTCATCTGCACACAGAGGACTGAACCGCAGGGCCACCATCATGCAAGGATTCTCTAACGATGATCCGTACCTGTAACCGGGCTACCCTACCGACCTCACAAAAGACCTGTTGTTACCCCTCCAGGAGTAACGCTGTCTAAAGGACCATGTCTTTAGCCCAGTTTTCCTAACTCTTGGTCGAATCTGTTGGACTATCAAGCACTTGTACTTCACAGCGATGAGTAGAGGCTTCCCTTGTTCCTCTCTCTGCTATATATGTATCTATATAGCCAGAAAGTTGAAAAGGGGGGCCCACAAGGACCGGGGTTGCCACTTGTGGCACTGCACCTGAAAGACACAAAAGAAATAGGTATACCAGGTTAGGGCTATGGGTAATAGGGTAACGCTCTGTGGAATATTAGGAGACTGTTTGTAAGATGTAAGCGCTCACCTAATTAATGCCCCCTTGTTGTTCCATACCGGGTGCAGTGGATGGTAAAGTCCAGTAGGCAAAGCACACTGAAGGGGAGAGGGTTGGTACAAGCGCGTTCTAACGCACGTGTCTCCCAGTGTGCAGGACTTAGGGCTAAGCTTTCCCTAACTAAGATATTGGTAGGGAGCCAAACGACTAGAGGCGTAGAAGTAACACAAAACAATCACAACAAGACTAAACAAAGCAGAGGGTCAAATCGGGATATAATGAACAAGGACTGGGGTAAAGGCAATGGCAGTTCAGGAAGCAGGCAAAGGTCAGGTACTCTGACGAGTAGCAAAAGTACACAAGCAGAGGCAATATAATAATCAGGGGCGATAGCAAAGGAACAAGAACCAGTACGAGTAATACCAGAACCCAGGGAGCAGGCAGAACCAATCCAGCAAACAGGCAGAGATCAAAACACAGACGGGCAATGACGTACAACAGGGCAAAGCAATATCAATCCAGATAAACAGGCAAGGGTCGAGGCACAGGCAGGCAGCAGGGTACAAGAGGGCAAAACAAGAGAGAACCAATGAGCATAAGCAGGCGTCGGGTAACAGGACGAGCAATGATATTAACAGGGGATTAGGCAAGAGCAAGGTCAGTACACAGCCGGGTCACTTATCGTAAATATAGGAGAGCAGGAAACACAGCACGAGTAGCACAGAGTCCGTTTGTTGTTCGCAAGCCCCGCTCTCACATTGGCGTCTTCCTTATAAGGAAGGTGCCGGGAATCCACATGGCTAGTGGAGTGCGAACATAGGACTGGCAGGTCGTGAGGAATGCGGGCAGCCATCTTGGAAATGTCTTGGCACATAAACAAGGTAAAATAGACATGAACATAGATAAGGGACTATGATGCGGGGCGGCCATCTTGCAAGAAAGTAAACAAGAGGAGTTCATGGGAACAGGTGAATGCAGCTATCACGTACGGATGCCGTATCCGGCTACCGGCACCAATATCTCAAAACAGTCTGGGCGGATTCCTAACAGAATCCTAACAGATGTTATTTGGAGCCCGTTTTTTTAAAGTAATATTGGGTATGCCATGGCTTGAGGAATGGAATCCTAAAATAAACTGGGTTAAGCGAACAGTACAAGTGGAAAGAATGACACCTTGTTACGTTAATACTACCCATTCAATTGTGGCAGAACATTATCCAGACTCTACAAACTGTTTTTGATCCTAAAGAAGCTGAGGTTCTTCACCTCATAGGTCCTATGATTGCCAAATTAATCTGTTCCCAGAAGCCAATATTCCATGTGGTAGAATTTATGCCTTCTCGCACAAGGAAGATATTATTCTGAAAGAGTACATTAAAGATGATCTGGAGAAAAGTTTTATTAGGCATTCTTCCTCCCTGGCTAGTGCACCTCTCTTTTTTATCCCAAAAAAGATTGTGAGGAATTAAGAGCTGGCATAGATTATCGATTGTTGAATAATATCACAATCAAAAATAAATATCCATTGCCTCTTATCCCTGTACTATTAGACCAAATTCAAGAAGCCAAATGGTTCACTAAGATTGATTTGAAGGGAACGTATAATCTGGTGAGGATGAGGGAGGGGGACGAGTGGAAAGCTACCTTTAGAACAGCCCATGGGCATTTTGAATACCTAGTGATACGTTTTGGATTGTGTAATGCTCCGGCGTATATTCAGCATTCTGTTAATGTGTTTCTTAAGATACTGAATACTTAAATGATCTTTTTTCACATACTTTGAGTGAACATATCTTGCATGTAAAGACCATATTGGAAAGACTATTGACCAACCGATTTATTTGCAAAAGAATCCAAGTGTTTGTTCCATAAAGACCAGGTTCCCTTCTTGGGATATATCATCTCCCAGAATGGCAGAGAAATTGATCCAATCAAGGTTAAAGCCGTAGTTGAGTGGGAAGCACCTCATAATGTAAAAGATTTACAAATATTTCTTGGCTTTGCTAATTTCTATAGACAATGCATCCAAGGGTATTCCGACATTGTGACTCTGTTAACTCAAGCCCTTAAGAAACAAAAGTTCCAGTGGTCCTCTAAACAACAGTCTGTTTTGAACAGTTAAAGGTAGCCTTTACCCAAGCCCCTGTTTTTGTACACCCAGATTTTACTCTTCCATATATGGTTGAAACAGACACCTAATCCCTGTGTCCCTGTGTGACTGTTGGACCTTCGGGGTGTCTGAAGAAAGTGATGAAAGTTGGACTACCCTGTTACCCCCTCCGCCAGTAAGACTAGCTGAAAGGGAAAAAGGGGGTCCACAAGGACCAGCGTGGACACCTTGTCAGCCTGCACCTGCAAGATACAAAGGACAATAAACGTGTGATTAGTCTCTGGTTATTACTGTCTTATACCAAGGTAGATTGCAATCAGGGTTATGCTTACCAATTAGAACCCCCTTGCTCGCCTACCGGGTGCAGCTGTACGCAGTAAGAAACGCGGAAGTGTTCTTACTAATACAGCAAAAGGAAAGCCGTATAGTTTAGCTTGATGGTAAATGCGCTATTCAAGTTGTGCAAAGGTGAAACGGGCACAGACAAAATGCTAGCGCTACTACAAACAAGATGCCAAACAAAAGATAGTTTGTATAAACAAAGTCACAACACAAGCCAAGGTCTGGTACACAATCGAGCCATAAACATAGACACAAGGATTAGATGGAGTAAGTTGGGGTCAGCAAAGTTAGGGGTCCAAACACAATCGAGCAACGTAGTACAAAGGGAATAACCAGAGAATTGTAAGCAAGAAGTCTGAGTCACTTAGCTTTCACAAGTCAGGTAATCAAAGAGTCTCCACGGCAAAGTCCGCTTGTTGTTAACAAGCGATGAATGATGGGCAGCGTCTTCCTTATAAGGCTGCTGGACCCGAACCAAACGCAAACGAAGGACTAAACCAGAATGTCGAGTGGCCAGCTGGCAGTGCCAGATCCAGCACTGTGAGCCGCCATCTTGGGAGGTCCAAAACAAACCTACAATATCTGAGCAGGGTTCTATCCGTAACCGGGTACATTACCTGCATACACCCTGAAGCAATCTAGGCTGCCAAGGATAACGCTGACGAAAGGATCATGGGGTAGCCGTGATCCGTTGAGCCCTAGATGGAATCCTAACAGTGACTGGTGCTAAGGAGTTGTGCTGCTTGAGGGTTCCCTGATAGAATGTTAGCATGCATGAAGTCACCTGTCCAGAGTGTGTGTGGGTTTGAATGCCTTGGCATTTTCTCACCAAGACTTGGCGCCATCAGGCCGCTGGACTTGCTATTTCTCTTGCAGTTCCCAGTGGGTATTCTCTTATACGTACTGCCCGCCATGATAAAATCATAGGTGAGGTAGCTATTATACATGCTGACCATATTAAAGTACACACATGCACTGTAGGGGTAATCACAGGATGTGAAACTCTTCACGTCAAGATATTCATCACATCCACTATCGCATATAATGTCACATGTATTTATAGACCCCCCCAGAGGATATACCTGATTTTGTTGAACAATTAGTAGACGGCCATTGCCGGGCATGTGAAGCCCAGCTCAACGAACATCATGCTGGGGGACTTAAATCTTGGATACTTGGACGCCAAAGATAAAGTTGTCTCTCGTTGTTTGCTAGCCCTCTCAGAACTTTAACTTAAGCAAGTTGTCACTAGTCCCACTCACAATAAAGGTCGAACTATTGATTGGATTCTTACCAATCAAAACGTCATCATTAATCCATTACCTGTCACTGTCCCTGGTCAGACCACTGCATGCTCCACTTTAAATTAAAGTTACCATCTAAGACTCCAGTCTTAACAAAGATTCCTGTTACAGTTGCGTGTCGCGATACATGGAAAATTACCTCAAGTAAACTTGAGCCTCTGCTTGAACCACTTCTGGATGTAACTCACAGAAATCTTTCTCTCACCCAGATGGTAGACCTTTATCACGATTCCATCAGACTAGCTCTAGACACAGTCGCCCCCCCTAAAAACAGAAACTGTTAAAACTTTCCACCAGCTTACTCTGCTAGATAGCCTATCCATTAAAGGTCTGTGGATTCTCAAATGAAAAGCAGAAAGAAAATGGAAAAAATCTGGCCCCGAGGAGCACAAAGTCGAGTGGTCCAAGGCGGCTCTGATACTTTATCGGGCCGCTATTCTAGAAGCAAAAAAAAATTAGTACAACACTAAGACAGCTAATGCTGGCAATTCCACCAAGGAATTATTTAATGTCCTTAGATAGTTAGAATGGTTCGGGGTGATCCCAGTGCAGAGAAATCAGCGTGGAAGAATTCAGCGCAAATTCTTCCACACTGTACTCTCTGCCTGGCCCCCTACCCCCCACCTCTCACTCTTTTAACCCCTACCCTATCAGCGATGAGAATTCTTGTGCTGAATTCTCAGTGCCGAATTCACCCGGGCCCCCTGGAACAAGGGTTCTCCAGCTCTACTAATTCGAACTCTCATGTGACTGATGACTGGTGTAAATTAATCGTGGATTACTTTAAGATTGATACCTAAGATCAAGTATATCAACCCGATTGTCCACTTTAGAGCAAACCAACCCCCTGAAAGGCCCTGTAATGTCTCCCGCCATGGTTACTCAGGAATGCACTGGCGGCCCTCTTTTTCCTTCACAGTCACTGAACTCCAAGTTAGCAAATTTCTATATGATCTAAAAGCAACTAACTGTGGCAATGATGTCTGTCATGGCAGGGTCATTAAGGAACGCTCTTCTTCTTTGGCCCTTGTCATCACGAACATCATTAATGTTTCTTTTAATTGCGGGTCCATACCCTGCGCTCTCAAGGCCTTATGTATTACCCCCCTGTTGAAAAAGCCATTGCTGAATGTCTCTGATCCAGCAAGCTATCAGCCCATCACGAATGTGGCATTCTTGCTCAAGGTATTGGACAAGATTGCTTATGACCAAGTCATGGATTTGTCTTAAAACATAATCTTCTGGGAAAGTATCAATCCGACTTTCGTCCTAGCCACAGCATGGAAACATCTATGCAGGCAAAAATCCTGAACATCATAGACACTGGCAGGGCACCTCTGTTGGTCTTTTTGGACCTCTAAGTGACCTTTCACATACTGGATTGTTACATCCTGATTTCACATCTTAAGCAAGACCTGGCCTTAGATCCAATGGCCGAAGCATGGCTTAGCTCCTTCCTTAAGGGCAGAACAGCCTCCATTGTTATTGGACAGCATTGTTCTGCTCCACACCCTATCACACAGGGGGTTCCCCAGGAAGATTGCATCTCCCCTTTGCTCTTTAACCTTTATATTATGCCCCTGCACTACATACTACTTAAAGAAGGGGTTATTTTTCATAAGTATGCTGACGATACACGGCTGCTGTTGGAGATTTCTGGGGACCTTGCTGCTGACATGCTTAATATCAATAACATTTTTCGATGGTCAGCAACTGGATGAGCAAACACTGGCTGTGTCTAAATGACAATAAAATGGAACTTTTACTGCTCGCTCAACCCCACATAGCAAATAAAATTGATAAGGATTTTTAATCCATGCTGATTAATGGCCACTGTATCCCGATTCTTATAAAAGCCTAATCTCTAGGAATCTAATGCCTCCATGGACATGAATGTACAGAATTCCTCTGTTGTGAGCTAGAGTCACTATTTTTTTGTGGCGACTCTGGCAGATCAGGCCATTTCTGTCAGAAGCTAATGCAGTAGCCATTCCCAGAGCTATCATTGGGGTCAGGCTGTGTGACGAAAGAGGGGCCGCGGTAGCAACAGGCCCGTTTCGCACCAACACACCCCCTAGTCGAACACTCTCAACCTGCCTCG
>JASBQL010210422.1:0-12925 GCA_030264975.1 Desmognathus pascagoula | reverse complement strand
GTGTGAGCGGCCTAGTGCTGGTGATAGTGCGAGACGCGAGTCTCAGCGTGACGCTTCACTGTTGCATGCAGTGCGCTGTTACGGCGTGCTGCGAGTGTGCTGTGCTGCTCGCGGGTGTGCCGCGGCACTCGCGGCACTCGCGAGGGTGCCGCGCGGCTCCTGAGAGTACGGCGTTGACCGGGGCCTTGCATTTCCCGGGCCGCGGTGCATAGTAAGGGACCCGAGGGGGCTTCAGCTGCGTCGCGATGCGTCTCCGCACTTCCGGTTAACCGGAAGTGGGAGACGCGCATGCGCATCGCTCGTGGCCGGGCTCTGACAGACTTCTGTCAGCCGGTGGTGTAGCGTGCGTATGTGTGTGGCCTCACTGGGCCTGATAAAGTGTTACTTTGTAGCAGAGACAATGAGTTCGAGTTCGGAAGAGTCTGCAGCCTACTTGGCAGACTTTACTGATGCAAGAGAAGAGGTTGGTGAAAATGAAAACCTCTTTGAGGACATTAATGAACAACAGTATTATGAGGAGCACTTTAAACGTGCGTTAGGTTCCTCTATAAAATATACTGTTTCTGAGGTGGTTCAACCCATTACCGAAACTCTTAAAGTTTTAAATAAAAGATTAGATAAAATATCTTGTAAGGAAAAAACAGCAGAAAATGCACCAAAAAAGGCTACTTCTAAGAGGAAACACCAAGAGGTGTTTGTTGAGGAAAAAGAAGGTGCAAATACCTTCAGAGAGAAATTAAGAAGGTCCATGGACCAGTGTCTCCAACCAGAAAGCCTTTTTATTACAAAATCTGGTGTTCATTTAAAACCACCTAAAAAAGATAATATAAAAGATTTTCATGAGGACACTGAATCCTCAACTGACACCACCGACTCATCTAACTCAAAGGTATATGATACCGATAAAGATAAAAAAGTTATGAAAAGGAAGTCGGTGGTTGATAATAAAAATACTAAGACAGACAAAAAGTCTTATGTGGATGCAGAGGACTCAGATGACTCCACGGTATTTATACCTGAAAATATAACGCATCCAAGGTCCACGGACTGGTTCCCATCACAAAAGGTGGCAAAATACATCAAAGCCAGGATTAGAGCTCCTTTAACGAAGGACATTCGTAATAAGATGAGGTCCGAATGTCCCAGACCTTCCTTTGTGTCTAAAGTTTCAGAGACCCCAGACATTGATGCTAAAGTTTTAGCTTTCACTGGTATTTATGCGAAAAATATACCTAAAGGTATAGATCGAGCCTGGCGTGGCTGCCAGGACCGACTACTAGACGTCCTGGGTCCGATTGCAAAAATTTCGAGCTGGTAGAGGACGCGAAGAAGAATGATTCATTAATAGATCCAATTATATTGTCTGGGTGGATCCAGAGAGCAGTTTGTTTTCTAGGGAATGCAAACTGCTCAATATAAGCTGAAAGAAGGAAAAGCATTCTGCTAAAGATAAATCCTAAATTAGCAGAACTAGCTACTTCAGAACCGAGCCCGTCTTCAGCGGGACATTTATTTGGAAAAGACTTCTCTAAGGAGATGGCACGCTTTGTTCAGACATTTCAGTCTCTGGACAAGGCAAAGTCTTCATTAAACAAAATCTTTTCCCAAAAGGTTTTCGAGAGGGCTGGTCGAGGCAGAGGACGCTCGACCAGCCACTCCCAGTTTCAAAGTTCCCGGGGATATGGGAGAGGAAATGCAGCATCAAGCTACCAACAGCAAGGAAACTACCAGAATACCTTCTATCCCTCTCGTCCCAGAGGAGCCAGGGGTAGACAAGCCAGAGAACCAAGTAGAGGAAACAATACTACACCAGGTGAGTGCTCCAACTTTATTAATTCCAGTAGGGGGAAGGCTGACAAAATTCATTCACAATTGGGGCTATATTACCAAAGATCCCTGGGTATTACAGACTTGCTCAGGAATGGTTCTAGAGTTTACTTCCCTGCCTCCGGTACAGGTACATACACCGAAGCCCTTGTCACTAGCTCAGTCAGATATGACAATAATGCAATTAGAACTGTCTCTTCTTCAGGAGAAGGGAGTTATTACAAAAGTGAGGGATTCCCTGCCAAGTTTTATAAGCAACATGTTCATAGTAAAGAACAAACAGAAACTAAGACCAGTAATAAATTTGAAGGAACTAAATCAGTACCTATTATACAGGCATTTCAAGATGGAAGGTATCCATCTTCTACAAGATCTACTCCAGAAAGGAGATTGGTTAGTGCGTCTAGATTTAAAGGACGCTTATTTGGTAGTTCCCATTCTAACAGAACAACAAAGATTTCTTCGATTCCTTTGGAACAACGAGCTTTGGCAGTTTACTTGCATGCCATTCGGCCTAGCTTCAGCCCCATGGACGTTCACAAAGCTACTCAAACCAGTAGTGGGTTTTCTCAGAGAGAGAGGGGTCCGGCTGATCATTTATATCAACGACATCTTGTTAATGTCACAGGACCCAGTACAGCTAAAGTTCCACGTAAATTGGACTCTGCATTTGTTACAAAATCTGGGTTTCTTAATCAATTGGGAGAAATCATCTCTGATACCCTCCCAAACGATAGAATTTCTAGGGTTTACGATAGATTCCCTGACAGCAATGTTGCGTCTTCCGTTAGAAAAGTTATCCAGGATACAGAAGGAAATACAGTGGTCGATTTCATGTCAGTCAATCTCTCTAAGACAGCTAGCCCGCCTGATTGGCCTCTTAGCGGCCTCCATTCAGGCAATATTTCCAGGACCACTGCACTACAGGGCTCTTCAGCGGTTAAAGATTCAGTCATTGAGAAAGGGTTATTCCTAAGACAGTTTAGATCAGGAAAGTTTGGAGGAGTTACAATGGTGGTTAACTCATGTAAAAGCATGGAATGGAAAAGCAATCTTTGGGTCGACCCCAGACTTGATTATAGAATCAGACGCCAGTCTGTCCGATTGGGGAGCACGCTGTGGTCCCATTGCTACAGGAGGTTTCTGGTCGAACCTAGAATCTTCTCTGCACATAAATTGCTTGGAACTCTTGGCGGGTTCCTTTGCAATGTATCAGCACTTCAGTACATTGCTCGCCTGGGAGGTACGAGATCCCGTCTGTTAGCCAACTTAGCAAAAGATTTCTGGGAGTACTGCCTACATCATCAGATAGTTGTCCAGACACAATACCTGCCGGGAGTACAAAATGTGACAGCGGATTGGTGGTCCAGATATCACAAGGACAACAGCGATTGGAAATTGGACCCCAGGGTATTTGCTTATCTTCAAAAACATTGGGGCACAATGTCAATAGATCTATTCGCATCCTGACTAAACACTCAGTTGAAGAGGTTTTACAGTTGGCATCCGGAACCAGAGGCCATGGCTACAGACGCGTTTCTTCAATCTTGGGGGAAAGATCTGAATTACGCCTTTCCTCCTTTCCCAATGATTCAAAGAACATTAGCTTTTCTCCGACGCAACACGGCACAGATTGTGATTGTGACTCCATTTTGGAAGTTTCAACCGTGGTTTCCAGTTCTTCTGGAACTTTCCATGGATTTCCCAATTCTTCTTCCTCAAACTCCACATCTCCTAGTAGACCCCTGAGGTCTTCCGCATCCTCTCATTCTGGCGAACAATCTTCCGCTGATGGCATGGAAGATTTCAGGAGACCTTGGAACATGCAGACCCTTTCACACGAGGCTCTCCAATTCATCAGAAGCTCCTGGGCCCCAGGAACGATAAAAGTTTACGCGTCAGCATGGAATGCATGGCATAGCTGGTGTATGGAACAACAAACTGATCCCTTTTATGCAGATGTCTCTGTCATGATAAATTATTTAGCTGAAAAAGCAACATCAGGATTGTCATATCGGACAATTAATGTTATTCGTTCCGCTATCTCGGCAGGTCATAATTTTGTCTCAGGGCACCCGATTGGAGAACATCCTTTGGTGTGTAGATTGTTAAGGGGCATACGGTTATCTTTTCCTCCTATTCTGAAATATACTTCCTTTTGGGACGTGAATGTTGTTCTTCGATTAATTTTAGGCTGGCAGGATAATCAACAATTATCTTTAAAAGCTCTTTCGGCAAAATTAGCCTTCTTATTATGTTTAGTTTCGTGTAAACGAGTTTCTGATGTTAATGCTTTGGATATTTCAAATAGTCGGTTCACTCCGGAAGGGGTTTTGTTTTTCATCTCTAGGCGTACAAAGACGAATCTACATTCGGCCTTTTATCCATCCTTTGATGAGTTTCCTAAGTTATGTGTTGTACAATGTCTTAGGGAGTATGAGCTCAGAACTGAGACATATAGGAATTCAAGTCGGTTATTTGTTTCCCTGTCAAGACCGTTTCGATTGGTTTCTTCTCCTACAATTGCGAGATGGATAAGGTGGGTACTTCAATTAGCGGGGGTAGACACAACCCGTTTTGGGGCTCACTCGGTTAGAGGAGCAATGGCTTCTAAACAAGCACATTTGGGAGTGAGATTGGATGATATTTTGAATTGTGCTGATTGGTCTAATGTTTCTACGTTTAAAACATTTTATTTTAAACCAATAGACCATGCTGCTTTAAGAGTGCTAAAGGAGCTTTAAACAGGCATAATAAGAGCCTCCGTGCTCTCGCCATAAAATGATGATTTGTACAAAATCACAATTTTATTAGAGAAAGTACGGAGGCGAGTATTATCCCACCCATAAGAGTTGTAAATATTTCATGCATGGTTTAAGCTATACAGTATAAATTGATATGTGTTAATTAAAATGATACATGATGAGATATGAAATATACCCGCCCTCATAACAATAATATTTTTCTTTCTCTCTAGCCCTTGAATACAAGACCTACAATCAATGAAAGAATTCCTAATGGATGTATCCTACTAATTGGAATAATTTGTGTTTTTCTTGGACTGTTACCTTCTACGTTGTGAGAATTTACTAGAACTTATCTACTCAGGTTGCAGTCGAAAGAGGGGGAACAACATCATCTGGGGACATATATAGCATGAAGGATGATGCCCATTGGTTGTTAAGTTATCACATGTCAATACCTGATTTCTGGGTAATGTAGAATATAATCTTTATTTGCTTTTCAGCATAAGTAAGATTTTACAGGTAGAATTCAAAGCACAGTCTTTAACTCGATATTACAGAAACGAAATAAAACTCAGCTAGATCGCATCAAAACAATTTAGTACATATAAAGTCATTCATCTTTTTTACAATGCAGCACCCCGTAAATCAAAAGCCTCTTTTGTGTAGACATAGATGTTCAATAAGTCTTCCCAGTTGGTCTCCGCTAGTATTTCCAGGTATATATCAGAAACGTTAATAGGCTTTAAGTACTTCTTCAGCCATTTTAACCTCAAAGTTTCCAGGTAAGGGCATTTGACAAAGAAATGAATCATATCATCGACCGAGTTACAGCATTGATCACAAACTCTCATGTTGTACTCAACTTTTACCCAGCCTAGTTTAACAACATTAATAGGCAGTAAGTGATAGCGGATCTTTAGTAAGACACGGATGATTTTCAGTGACTCACATTCAACAAAGATTGGTTCAAGGCATTTTTTAACCTTCACTTTTTCATAAGCGTTCAGAGATTTATAACCAGAAAGGGATTTCAATGTCCGGGTGTAATTTATCCCATGGATATCACTGTTGGGGACTTGCGATATGATAGCCCTCCCATTATCCATATAGGCTGGGATTATTGAGTACAGGTCAAGCATAGCTTTTGCTGAACACATCCAAGGGAACATATTCCCATTTATCCATCCCTCAATCAAGCATGAATTAACTAGGGAAGGCACCCCCTCCACAATCTGGTTCTTACAGATGAAATTGAGTACTCTACAGTGCACCACACCTTGGATTGAATTAATGTCGAGGTCCAGTATAATCGGGGGATATGGGGTTGAGGAAGGTAAGCACAAAAAGCTCTTCCAACATTGTGCTTCCCATTGGGCAATCAAGTCAATTACACCCATTCCCCATACTTCCACACCATAGAGCACACACCCTCTCCATTTAGCTTTGTATACTTCAATTAAAGATCTAACATTAAGCCCCACAGTTTAAGTCAGCCGCCGCATTGCATTCATGATCACAGTATGTTTGACCCGCTGATTTGCAATATGATTATCCCACTTCAGATCCGCAGAATAAGTGATGCCTAAGTAGCAATATTTATCAACCACTTCGAGTATTTCACCCCCCAATGACCAACCTAGAGCGGATCGCTTCTTCCCAAAAGTCATAGCTTTCGTTTTACTTATATTGATACTGAAGTCGTATTTATCACAGTATTTTTGTAAAGCCCTAAGCTTTTCCCTGAAACCACTAGGGCACAAGTCAATAAGTACAATGTCATCTGCATATGACAGAAGGGGTATGGAAACACCGTTCATTTTGGGGTGAATGGCGTTTGGGGTCCACATGTCGTCTTCCAGGTCGGATATATATATATTAAAGAGTAATGGGGCCAGTATGCAACCCTGTTTCAGGCCTCTGGTGGTTTTAATTCTTTCCGATGTTTGTCCCTGCGGTCCCCAGCGGATTTTGGCCCAAGTTTCAGAATAAAGGTGGAATATCATTTTGACCAACCCAGTAGGGGCCCCCAGTTTCAACATTTTACTCCAAAGTGCCGACCTTGGGACTCGGTCGAACGCTTGTCTGAAGTCGACAAAGCATGCGAACAGCGCACTTTTTTTAGTCACACAGTACTTTTCGATTATTAACCGCAATGTAAGGCAGTGGTTTACAGTGGACATCCCTTTTCTGAACCCGGCTTGCGATTTTTTCAATATTCCGTTGTTCTCGGCCCATTCATTCAGCTGCTTATGAAGTTTTTTTGCTAGTACTTTATTCCCTGGATCAATCATAGCTAGGAGTCTGTACGATTTTGGATCAGTTCGATTTCCTTTTTTAAATACAGGGAAGAAAATTGAGCCTTTCCAGCTATCTGGAACTACCTCAGTCAGTAGGCATAGATTGTATAGTGATGTTAGTACACGGGCCCACTCAACACTGTTAAATTTAAATAGCAGTGGTGGTATCCTTTCAGGGCCTGAGGCCCTGGAGGGGTTCAGCTCTCTAATGTATGACAGAATCTCCATTGCATTACATTCTGGCAAATAGTTACCCTGTGTCTTAAGTTGGGCACCTTGTTTGTCAAACAATTGGAGCTTAGTATTATCCTCCGAATCAAAATTATACAATTGCAGTATATACCTAACCCAGGTAGTTTCAGGGATGTGTGCATCTGGGGGTCTACTCCTGTTTGGGAAAGCAATGTTATTAATGATTATCCAAAACTCTTGTGAATTTTTCTTAAGTAGGTTTTCAGCCATCTGATCTCTTGTCCTGACTTTATGATTTTCTTTAGCTTGCCGTAACATCATTTTATAGTTTTTGACTATTCCTTTAGATCTTATTTTAGTCAGAGCCCCCTGGTTTTTAAGTGTCATAAGCTGCTGGTTCATTTTTCGTTTCGCTTTTTTGCACCTGGAGTCATACCAATCTGCTCCCAGTTTGTTTTCAGGTTTTTTGTTTTTACTATTCGTGTCTACTCGTGGGATCATTTGAGCAACCAATGTCATGGCATGCTCATATTTGCTGAGTAAGCCTTCTGAGTTAGTTGTGTCAATACTGTCAAGTTCTGTTTTTAGGGTGTTTACTAGCTGCACAACCAATATTTCATTGCAATTTCTCCAGTTAATTCTACATTCCTTGACTATTTCTACCACTTCTGTAATGTCCAGTCCAGTTGTTACATCAATGTTAAGTGTAAAGGATAAACAGGCATGATCTGCGTCCTGTATCCAGAAAGTCTCTACTTTCCTAAACAGCCCGAAGTCACAGACTTTTGTAATGATAAAATCAATAATAGATTGAGTCTTGCCCCTCTTAAAGGTGCTTAAGTCAGCTGAGCCGTTCCCAAACCTCCCGTTCATAATTGTCATATTATTGGTAATAAGCCAGTTAGCAAATTTAGATTCGAGCATCGAGGGTTTACGCTTATCACCATCATATGCGATTTGCTCAGTCAGTTCGTTGTATAACTCGTCGCAGTCTGCATATAGACTCTGACGGTACAGGTGTAGGTTAAAGTCACCACCCAGATTACTAAGTCGTCCGGGTACATTAGTAGAATTTGCTCAATCGAGGAGCACAGTTTTTGTAAGTACAGCACACCATTAGTTTGCAATATACCAGGCCTAATGTACAAATTAATTAGCAGTAACTTTTGCACTTTCGGATGTTTACTTTGCAGCATTCTCAATACTAATAACCCTGGTAGATCTGGCTAAGCACATAGACACACCCAATCATTTGTGATATTAATCAGTGTTGTGACTCCCCCAGAATGGTGCCCCATAGTTGTTTGTGTGGCATACTGTGCGTATACCTGGAAGCCCTCAATCACAACATCCGTAACAGACCATGTTTCTTGCAAGAAAATAATGTTAAAATACTTTATTAAAATCCAATTATCTTTGATCAACGCTCTGTTAATACCAGAGCAATTCCAGCTGATACCTTTAACAAATGCACATTTTGTCTGTTTGGAGTCAATCACTTCCCCCCCAGTTCTAGGAAGAAGACCTTACGATGTGTGCGCAGCTAATTTCTCTGTCCTCATTCATACATTCACAGAGATCAGCATCTGACATACCAACCTCCCTTAATACCGATTCATCACCCAGCATCTGATATCTGTTGCTCGTTGTACAGGGCTTCTTTCCCCTGGGGGATTCCCTGGACAAAGGCTGGCATGGGCGTTTTTTACTATTGTCAACTTTGGCAGCACACCCAGCACAATCTGAGTCACGACGTGACATCTCCCGCCCAGTCGACCTAGATGCATTCTTTTCTAACCACTCGACAGACTAAGACATCAACACCTCTACATCTGAACTGGTCAGCTGAGTTCCAGACAAGATCTCTAGTAGAAACTGAGTTAAAAACAATTTTTGTCACGTCTTTTCCATTGACATCAGTAAAATAAGAGAATGCTTTGACATCTCTTTTCTCAATAACTCTCAATACGGGAGAGTAATCACAATAGGACAAAAACGCAGGCAAGTTAAAAGATCTTTCATTAAAACCATCATCTTTTGAGAACAATGGCAAAAAGTATAGGGATAGCGGGCATACCAAATTATGTGACTGTGAGGAGCTGCTGTTAGTCATCCTTCTCATTCTTCCATTACTATTCAACACACAGCCCCCTGCGATGTTACATTCAGCATAACGACCTTCATTCTCCGTATTATTAACAGTGTCATGGTTATCATTATTACTGTCGGTACATATTCTCCCCCTCCCCTCAATGCCATCAGACAGATTATCAATTAAGTAACCGTTTTCATTAAAAACTTTCGCATTCGGGTTTAAATTTGACCAATTTTGACTAGGCACCACAACATTATCACCAATAAGACACTTCTTCTCGTTGGGGAGACCGTTACCCGTATTTCGGAGCAATTTGTCCACCTTATTTTCAATATCAGTCATTGTTTTCATCAATTTGACTGTATCTTTTTTGTGTTGGGCATAAGTGGATTGGTCTTTCATTTGCTGTGTGTGGATCAGTTCAGTTCTTTTATCCACCCCTTCAATTAGCTTAGTGTTGGCTGCTATCGCTGCACTGTTCAGTGCTAGATTTTTGTTAATCACAACCTGTGTGTCAGATACCTTCGAGACTAGCCCATCAATCGCAGTCTTATGGTCGCCAATAACCTTTGTGATGTTATCAAGGGCATCTGCCATCTTCGTAATCACTACCAGGTGTGTTTGCTATGTTGCAGGGTCAATAAAAAACCCGCCATCCTTTAAGGGTACTTCCGAGGTGACCTTATTTAACTCAGTCAGACTGCCCCGATTGTCACCACCATCTTCTAACTCGATGTCTGACAGGTTAATTGAGAGATCAACCTGACTGGGTAGTCCGAAACCCGTAGTGCACAATGAGTGGTGTTCGACCTGTACTGTGACTGTCTTCCCAGCTTTAGTTGCACCATCAGCGGCCCCTTCAGTATTAGCACTAGATTTGTCAACCTGGTCGGCGTTAATTCCCGTGCTTACGCTACTGTTATCCGTGCAGCCTTTACCCCCTACCGCTTGCAAGTCTGTCTCACCCTCTTCCGTGTCAGCCACTGGGAGTTGTGCTTTGCTCAGGAAGTCCAGTAGGGTAGCCTGTGATTTGCCAGCTAATGGCGTGCTGGCAGAGATTGTGCATTCCTTGTCTTTTTTAGCAGCTGCAGCGTGATTTTTCCTAGTGCCGACCATTTTTCCTGCAGCACTCAAAGGGTGCCGCCCCACGCAACCACCAAAGGACTTGTAAATGTACCACGCTTGCCTCCAAGAAGGAGGGGGTGGTAACAGGATAGATCGCAAATAGATCTAATAGCTCTGATGCCAGGGGCTGGAGAAGGAACCACGCTAGCCTCCAAAAGGAGGGGGTGGCAACAGATGAATCACAACAATGGCAAATGGCAAAATAATATCAGAGCTTTGAAAAGAGAATTTGCCGATCACCAGTAAATAAAGAGCCACACTTGCACTACCAGAGATGTAAGCAGCAGGGAATGAATATTTGGAAACAGAAATATAAATGAGAGAGTCAGTGGTTTTTGGAGTACCTCAGAGATTGAAGGAGTCAGTAATCTATAATGGATTTTCCCTGCAGACCTGCACGGCCTAAGACGGCCGAAGACGAGATGTACTGACTCTGTGGGACTCCGTGGAGACGACGCTCCCTCTCCACTACGCTCATCCGCTCAGAGGTACCAGTGTATATAGGCCTAGAGTGTAAGTCCATTCAGCTGAAACACACAGCTGATTTGGATTGTCGCTGATTGGTTGTTTGGAAATGCTGCCTCCTGATTGGATGAAGAGACACGATGACGTCAGCCGCCGGGCACCCCCCCACCTCCAAGGGCTGTCAGCAGATGACGCTGCCACTTCCACTGCCGCTGATGACTCACAGCCCGCTGAAGCAGATGTTGCTGCTGCCTTAGCACACCACGCACCGTGCACTGGGAAACAGGGCCAGGGCAGCACTCTCCACTCTCCGCTCTCCGTTCACCCAGCCGTGTTAGGCTACCGTTGATGGACCGGGTCCCCCTGGAAGCCCCCCGGAGGACCTGCAGACGCACCAGGTGATGCAGGTAATGCAGATTTTACTTCTCTCGATCCCTCAGGGCACACCACACCGGGCTCCCAAGCTCCAAGCCACGGTACGAAGAAGACAGACAGACCTTAGAGCAGACCTCAGGCCCCGTCAGGCAAATGCAGGGAAAAGCGGCAGGGAAAGACGGCCGAAGACGAGATGTACTGACTCTGTGGGACTCCGTAATGTAGTTTTGATATTGTTATTGTAATTCTTCCTGCTGTGGGCAAATAAAGAAAGTCATGGCATAATACTCCCCTCCGTGCTTTCTCTAATAAAATTGTGATTTTGTACAAATCATCATTATGCAGGAGATTACCGAATTTGGGCACTCTTCTCCCACCTCTCATTTCCTATGCATTTCTCACAAATTAGCGATGCCTTTTAATAAAGTTTTAAAACTGCATTATTGGCATCATGTGCACAAAACAGATTTTCCTGTGCATAGTTTTCTTATGTTTTTTTTACTTCATTTTTGATCCTGGGATTCATTTTCCCAATTTGTCCAGAATGAAGCATTTTGACTTCCAAAAATGTAAGTACATTGAGGCCTATAATTTACAGTTTACGTTAGATGTAACTGCTTTGTAAATCAGGCCCTTGGTACAGTGGGAGTTCTAGAGATTCATGGCTGAAGGGTTTAGTGCTTGATTTTCTTCCCTGGCTGCATCCATTTTGTGGTGTTCTGATTGTTTACACAATCCCTATAGTGGATGCTACATTTTTTTCCTCTGCACTCTGCAGAGGAAAAAAGAATAACAATGAAGCATCCACTGTAAAGATTGTGTCAACAATTAGTCACACCACAAAATAGATGCAGCCAGGGAAGAAAATCAAGCTCTGAAAAGCAGCATTATTAAATAGGTTTAAAACTACAAACAAGGGGAAATTGCATTCCAGCGACTAAGAACACTTAAAAGAAAAAGTAAAAGTTGTGGACTGAACTATCCCCTTAAAACTAATTTTGAGATGCATAAACCAGAAATACATTTTAAAAAAAATGTTTTCTTGGCTCGATCCAGGCTCTAACTTTTTCACAGACTACGCACCTAGTCAGGTGTTTGATATGAGCTTTGTTGGCTCGTGGCCATTCCGGACTTGCCCAGCTCTCAATATGAGCATTACTGGGGAAACATTACATTTGTCACCATTGCCATGTCCTTATTTAGGGGTTAGATAGCTCTCAGGCTGTCTCTAGACAGTTCTACCAATATCTGGGTGTCATCGGCAAAATTTGTAAATGACACAAAGGCTTCATGTACACATTAATGAAAGAGTGCAGTTATTACAAATGGCAATACATTGTAACCAACCCCCCTTCTGCAAAGGAAAAATCCATGTGAACACAAATTATGACTAGAGCTGTCAATATCTACATTTCAACACATCCCATGCCTGCTATGGCTAAAGGAAACTGTGCACTCTGAGTGCAAACTGCTGGAACAGGCTGCCTACTCAAAGGATCAGTGAGTGGAGGTGAGCATTTGCCCCTGATTTCTCCAAGCCGAATCTGAACCAGGAATTCAGTCCCTCAATAAAAGGGGGTAGGATATTCTGCCTCAAAGGAACAACAGCTATAGTCCACATGGGATAATGGTTGGCCACATTTCCAAGCACTTGAGGGTGGTAGGCCCGTACCCTTGTCGGTTGACCTTTCTCCCCCCTCCTGGCACCATTTCCTCTCACGTGCACAGCTTGTCTTATAGGTAGACACCAACAGCTGTGCTCGATGAGTCCACCCTTATTTTCCCTCTTTCTGTCCTTTTTA
>JASBQL010199344.1:0-12955 GCA_030264975.1 Desmognathus pascagoula | reverse complement strand
GGGTGGGCTTAGGAAGCAGTGGTGACCCAGTGGGTGGGTAAATGGGATGCAGTGAGGTTGGGGATGCTAGTGATGGCAAAGGAGAAAGGGAGTTGCTGGCAATTGAGACCATAAGTGGTGCTAATACTGGGGGAGGGGTGTTTGCTATTGATGGCAATGGCTGGAAGATAGTAATGAATATAATAGCCACAGGGGGTAAGAGGGTGCTATCCTTGTTGGCTTCAGGGGAAACTGTTGATGGTAGCCACAGGGGGTTTCTACCAATCTTTGCAGAGGGTGGGGGTGATGGGTGACGAGTTGCAAGCAAAGGTGTCATGGACAGGATGGGGATGCTGGTCACGGTGGATGCTGAGGTTGCTAGAAATGTTGGTCCTGGAAGAAAAGTGGGCTGCTGGCAATGGTGACCGAGGGGGCTGCCAATGGTGACCAGATAAGTGCTGGTGTTGGTGATGCAGTCAGCATGATGGGCTGTTGGGAGTGTGCAGGTCTGGCGTGCAGGGATTGGAGGATGCTGAGAAGGCTATGTCTCCAAAAGGCAAGTGGAGGGTGCTGGCAATTTATGTTGGCCCCTGGGTTGCGGGGAGAGGTTAAAGCTGGTAAGCATGTGATGTCTTCTATGGCAGGGAGGACTAACTGTCATAGGGGCAGTTTGCCACCAGTGTATGTCAGCTACGAGTGGGGAGCAGGTGGAGCTGTATGAGGGCTGGGAGGGGTGTTGTTGGCAGGATGTCTGACTTACCTTTGGAGTTGGCTGTCCATCGTCCTAACTTCGCCTTGGCATGTGGAAGGCTACTGCAGAAGTATACATGTCCTCACTAGAATTGTCTGACCTTAATATGGCCACCCACCCTGTAAACCAGGTGACCAAAGGTCGAGCATCATCTAGCACGTCCTCGAGGTTCTGAGGCAGGAAAATAAAGAGTCCCCCACTGGACTGCATCCAAAAGCACTTTTCGTTGTCTTAAAAAACAAACATTTTTGCTTCATGATATCAGTAGAAATGGAACAAGGAAAAAAAGAAGGTAGAACAGAGAAGGCAACAAGTAAAGCAGGAAGGAATGATGAAATGAAGGTGAAAATGGAAGGAGTGGCTAAAAGGGAAAACAGAAAGTTAGAGGAAAATAAAGAAAGGGCCATAGGTAGTTTTAATGCTAATCGGCAAAATAAAAAAGTGATTGGTCAAAAACTGTAATTAATCTAATCCCATGGGAAAACCTCATGGCGCCATTTTTTCTTCAATATATAGCGTGTCTGTGCGTAATGCGATGACAGACTTGTACAAAGTGAGCCCACTGGCTTCCTATAGAATACCTATTGAAAATTTTAAATGTTATACAATAGTTGTTTTGTAAGCTGTAGCACTACTATAGGAGTCCTATAAGAGCCACTCTGTCCTACTGCTTTCCTATCGGAACACTAACATTTGCCTGTAAGAATCTGATTGGTCTACCTTATACGAATGTTAGAATATATTTTTCCTACTGTTCACCCCGTGATTTTCTAGTCTTTCGATAAAGAAAGCAATCAGGACCCTCCAGGAATCCTATAGGTTTCACTAAGATCACATCATACAGGGTGCCTCTTTAACATGATAGAGGCAACAGAATCAAATAAGGAATGCAATAGGAGGAAACAAATTGCACAGTTGGCATGCAAAGCCATAAAGAAATTGGTTATGGATAAATGGAAATGTTATATTTATCTTTCAATGAAAATCCATTGGGTTTATTTAGCCTAAAAGACAGTACTCAGATTTATTATACAGAATAATTTTATCAAAATGTGTAATTTCCATATACACCAGTCACTTACATGCTGATCTGCTCTTTGTAACCACATAATAAAGTCAACCCAACTCAGAATTAACTTTTTTCAACCATTAAAATGAAATATACACGCAAACAAATATGGTTTAGCTGAGTGACAAAGGTTGAATTATAGTTCCAATTTATAAATCTATTAGTAATCCAACAAAAGTATGTGGCTTGATGTAAATTGATGAAAAGTATTCAATATTGTTTTTTAATAACTAAAATCCTAAATGAATCCAGCAAATATGTCCCAACCAAAAATATCTGGATTGAAAGTAAATTGCTATTGCATTTTTGCAAGCATTTAAATTCTCCTTAAATCATCTTAAAATGTTAAAATGCCCATTCTAATCTTACCATTGTTTTCCTCTTACTTTTGGCTTCATGCACCCGAAATATGCTAATTAGTAATCCCCATTGCTTTAGGAGTTTAAATCCATCCAAAAAAAATGCATTTAATGGAAATCACAAAAAATCCCATAAAAAGACGAGTTAATTTATTTTGACTTACTTTTGTCTTAAAAGAACCCCAATTTACAGATTAGCAATCCCAGTTGTTTTAGGAGTTCAAATCAATCCATAAACAATGCACAGGATGAAATCCTCAAAAAATCCCATAAAAATGCATAATAAGGGGCTGGCCTAAAAAGCAGTTATGTGCTATCTTAATTTCACGTCTGGTGTAACTCCCCTTGATGTTTATGGGAGTTACACCAGACATAAAATTAAGACAACATGTAACTGCTTTTTAGACCATCCCCTAAATGCCTTACCAGAAATACGCTAATTAGTCATCTGTCATGTTTTAAAAGTTAAAAAGAATGCTAAAATAAAGCTAATAAATATTAATCCACAGAGTTAGTGATGAATATACATGAACTTCTTATTTTACCTTTGGATTCGTGCACTCTACTAAGAAGCTGCCGATAAAAATCACAAACAAGCCAATTAACCAGAATAAAAAACATATAATTATTAACATTTCCCTAAATACTGCAATTGCAATATGATGAATATTGATTTTGATTTCCACTAGTTTTCCTAAGAAGTGTTAGTGGCTCAATGAAAATAATATTGCCTCTGAATTCTGTACTGAAGCTGAGTGCATAAGGATGGAAAGTTTAATTTACAGGGAAACACTGGTTGCAAACATAGGTCAGTTTTTACGATAACATTCACCCTTTACTGAAGTTGATGAAGTATGTCATACACTACTAATCTGGTAAAAGGTTCAAAGATGGCTTTTAGGACCATTGCATTTACTACAAACTATGTGGTAACGCCTTTTAATTTAAATGCCCACGAAAATCATTAGTATTGAAAGGCAGTGAAATATGTCTGGTTGATGCTGGCAAAAATGTTCACAATGCCAGAAAGAATTCTGGGTACCAAGTGTCGTTAAGGAATATCCTGGCTCCTCTTGAGAGTAGAGTGGGAAAAAAGGGAAGGCAAATCTGTACACAGTAAAGAAGCATTCCAGTTAACAACATTCATTGCCCACTTTCCTGCTGCTAGATGGCTATCAAACATGATCATTCAGAAACAATATTTAATTCACATTCAGAAACAAATAGGACTCTTATAATCACAAAACTATATGGTCACATTTGTTTTTTTAATATGTTTAACAAGTACACACCTCGTAGACATTTCTAACAGGATGTGGGTGAGGTTGAGTTGCTGTTACATGTGGCAATTGCATTGCATGTGGTCAGCACACTTGTGTTTTGTGTGGTCAGCATCCATAACTGCTTGCTATTTTTTGTTCTGTGCTCCATGTCAAATGGTCTAAACCCGACATAATGCTGAAAATAAATTCTTGTGATCTGTCAACAGCAAACACAATAAAAAATCAGTAACCCTTTGATGAGAATATTATTTTTGAAATTCCTAGCTAAAATATGTATATGAATGCCATGATATTTTCCATTCAGGGGCCAAACAGAGGTAATGTTTTGGGACTCTGTAACCACAGTTCAGTGCAATTTCAAATGATCTAGTATCTCCACAGAAAAAAACACAGCTCTGCTGAAAGTACAATAAATGTAAAACTATATGCATTTCTAACAGCACAATAAAAAATATTGAATGTTATTCAATATTATTTAAAAACTGGGAATCAAAGCAGGACCTACAAACCGAAGACTGGTTTACATAATCTTGCTAGCTGAGGAGGATTATGCAGCTCGACAGACTGAACATAAATTCAGTCAAGCTTTCCCCTATTTCCTGTAACGGATTAGAGCGTGATTATGGTTTTCTCAGTAAAAAACTGTTGGCACCTTTTACCAACAGTTTTAGCAATACCGTGTAAGTATGAGTTAAACATGTCGATACCAGCAGGAGTGAAACTGTTAATCCTGGACAGGTCATCCTGGGGCAGAATTAGCTCACCCCTGTGTTGCCCCTCTAGTTTGGGTGTGCCAGGGGTGATTTAAGGAGATTACCAGGATATTTACTGACAGTTTTCATGTCAGTAAATATCTCGTAATCTCAGGGTAATGGAAATGTCGGTAATTACCGACATTTACATTATTTACCAACATATTAAACTTGTAATATGTTAGCAAATGGAAACCTTTGGTAAAACTGTTTTACCAACAGTTTTACCAACAGGTTTCCCAATACTGTGCTAACTGTAATCAGGGCCTTAATGTTTCAAAATGGTCAGTGGGAGTGAAACCTTACTTAAGGAGGCAGTGTACAATATTGATACTCTTCAACATATTTGTTCAAATGTATATTTATATTGGCCTAGATTCTCCTGGCCTTGCGTCTGTGCTGTGCAGGGTACAGCTGCTGCATCTAAAATGCAGCTGCACCCTGCACGGGACAGATGCATGGCCAGGAGAATTCTGGCCTATAATACTAACTACTGTTAAATAAATTAGCTGTGTGAGGCCATGATTTAAGTTCAAACTAATACAAAAAATGTAAACTAAATAATATTTGTTCATGATTGCTCTGAATTTCTGAAATTATAATAAACAGTTGCACATAGGCAAATTTGGAAATACTCAACATGTCAAACACTAACGTGCAGCCACACTAAATGATATGTACTCAATTACATCCTATAAACACAAGCAACTCGATTTTATGACAAATTTTTTTTAATATGATATACAGAATACAGAAATGAATTAAAGCATTCTCATTTAACAGCAAATTAATTATGCATAATCATCAGAGTCTAACCACATGTTTCTTCTAGAAGTACTTCTTGCCTTGTACTGGATTGCTGATCATAGAGTCTTTTGTTGAACCAGGTCGTCGGGATACAGTTTCTACTATATATAATAACTCAGGGGCCTTCTGCTTTGCCCGAAGATTCCCAATTTTGTTTTGCAATGCTTTTCGATATTCTGTTGCTGCTAGTTCTGCAAAGCCAATCTCTTTTGATTTGACGTGGATGAATTCTGAAAATCAAAAGTAATTAAGAGATTATTTGCTTCATAGCGATGTTACAGTACTATTGTGGAAAAAATTACATGTAATTGCCAGGCACAAATTAAAAGTTTTTGTGTACAAAAATCATTAGAAACCAACTGTGAGTTCATGATCTAAAGCAGCAATTCAGATTATTATCACAGTTTCAAGGTTACATAATAAAACATAAACCAATAAATGTTTCTATTATTTAATTGAAGGTATGATTAACTTTGTTCTCTCCTACTACTATGGATGTCTGCAATAGAACACTGATCAATTGTCTATAGTGATAAAATGATAAAATAATTTTGTACAGAAAAAATGCTGTTTGTCTTGCATTATTGTCTACTAATATCAACCTCCGATATATCTAAGCAAAAAAGAGTATAATTAACTACAGAAGGTTTGTTTGCTTGTCTTTGCCCTCTGCTAAAGGAACATTTATGGTGGCCACACTACAAAACCTACATAAACAGTTCAAAACAGTAAACACCATTTTTGAGCACAAAAATACCCACAAAGATAATGAATAAGGCCATCTTGCATAAATGAGAGCATCGATGATTCCTCAATGGTCTCTGGGACAACAGCACTGCTTTGATTTTTGCGCCACACCATATGGAACCCAGTTCATATAACAGGCATGTAAATGTAACATCAATTGACTCTCTGGAATGTGGAAGTGAAACACCCTGCACCCTCCAAATGTGCTTTCTTCAACCTTAAAACAAAATAGGAATTTGCATCATGAATTCATACTTTACTTACCTTTAATAGCTTCTTGCCGATGTGCATCCAGTGTCGATACACCCTTTGCTGCCGTCAATTCTTCTTTGGTAAATAGCATCTCTAGTAGTTTGTTCATCATGTAGCGTGCTGGGTTGACAGTTTGGTTTTTCTTTGCTGTCATCACAATTTCCCGTAGTCTTGCTGGGTTCACCAAGATGTCAGAAAATCGTGAGGTTCCATCAGTAACAAGTGGGATTTTTCTCTACGTAAAAATGATATTAATAGTCATGATAATCATTTTTTTGGTGCACGTCTCGCCTACATTTTTGCTTGTACAGTGTCACAAGCTTGATAAAAGCATAAGGGTAAATAGGAAAGCATTTGGAAAAAAACATATGTTAGAGGATTGTATAATACGTGGCTAGTAGCACATACTGTACCCTAGTGTGAATGTAGACTGTTAAAAGGAATTTTGATATAATAGCCAAAAGCAAAATGCATTTTTAAAAATTAAAACCTAATTGCAAAATTATTCATTTTTATTTTAGCCTGTTAAAGTTGTTCTTTAAGTAGGATATTTCTCTATAACTGTTTTTTTTATCCTATACCCCAGAGGCATGCAAAATAATTATGTCTGCACAGTGGCAAACATGTGGTGTATGGCAATATAAATCTGATTTCTCAAGTAAAAATTGATTTCTCCTGTACAATTTAAGCAAAAAGCCACTCAGTTGCACATGGCCATATCTGAAACCATATACAGGTTAATTATAACTTTGAATAGTAACCAAACAATCTAAATCCCAACAGGATGGCACTTATATTCTACCACAAAACAATACTAAAACAATAACAATTATGTAAGAGTTTAAATACTATTCTGCTGTTAAAGCTTCAAACAATTCTTACAGTTGCGAGTAACATTTTATTAATGCAACACTGCTTACTTCTGAAACAGTTGTATGGCAAGGATCACGATCGAATGTAACTTGTTGCGTAGCTCCATTCTTTGTCTTTATCCACTGTAGAGCCAATTCTAAGCAGTGTTCTACTGCTTCCTGCTGATATGAATCCATTTTGTTCCAGTATGCTGAGAAAGTAGAATAATAAATATCTTACCAACAAATTAAAATAATCTTCAGCTACTGTAACATATTAATATTAAAATCATCTTACCTCTAAGGTTTTCCATGCCAATGTCATCTATTTTTTCTGATTGTACATCCACATCTGCTATGTCTAGAGTCTCACATTCACCAAACAAGGATTCCAAGCTTCCTCTTATAACTTTACTCAAACGGGTTTCTTCTTCTGGAAAAACATTTTTTTCACAAAGATGTGCCCTTTTTCTTGTTTCAAAAAGCCCCTGGTCAGAAGACAATTGGGCTTTTGATTGCCCATTGTGTGGTTCTAAACCATAAGTACTTTGATATGCTAATTTATCTTGATAAATTTGTTGTGGTGATATACTCTGTAGAGACTGCAGTGTTTCTGTTTGCAAATTTTGCTGTAATGGAACATTCTGGCAACTGCTTATTGTAGAAGTGTCTTGTGGCCTGCTGCTTGCTGGTGATGGCTGGAGCTCTTGGTATTCTAACTTAGATTGGGGGTCCTGATTTGGTGGTTTTACCTGCGGGCCTTGGTGGGACAGCTTAATCTGACTACTACTGTGTGATGATTTTAATAGTAGATCTCTGTGTGGTGGTGAAGTATTGACTTGATGTGTTGACTTTGCTGGAATTTGGAGGCTTCTCTTTTTTGGCATATCTTTAAGAGTTTGTTTTGGCTGCTCTGTATTGTGATTTCTTTCAAGTGGCCAAAATTCATGGCGACCATGTTCTTTTTGGAGAATCTGGGCATCATGTTGTGACAGAACAGGTTTGTGACTACCTTGATATGGTAAAGATGATTGGGTTTTGCCATGTGGAGTCTGGATGTGTTGCAGGGTTTCAAGAGGGAGTGTTTGGAAAAGCTGCATATTGTGGCTACTATCCTGGTATTCCAACATAGCTTTGCTATCTCTACTTTGATGTACAATCTGTAGCTCTTGATCATACCATTCAGCCTGGAAACCTTGTTTTGACTGCATAGGCTGAAGATTGTAGTGTGTATGCATACTCTGGCGATTTACTCTGTGTGGTGATGAAGTAGCATGAAGCCCTTGTGGTTGCAATTCATCCAGGAGATGTTGTGTCATAGAATGTGGATCCAGGTTTTGTAACATGGTGTGGTGTTTACCTTGGTTTTGAGCTGAAACCTGGAATCCCTCATCTGGCCAAGCAGCCTGGAAACCATGTTTGGATTGCAAAGTTTGGTTAATGCCTCGAAGTGGTGATTTAGCTTGGCTTCCTTGATCTAACCTGATTGTCTGGTGTCCTTGTTGTAGCAGGGATGGCTGTTGCAGTGAAGTGTCCTGTAGATCTTGATGTGGCTGTATGGTATGACTAGCAACCTTTTGTTGATATGTAGCCTGGAGATTGTTTCTTGTTTGAGTGGACAGGAGACTTTTTCTTTTCCAATAAGCCTGTATAACTTGCTGTGGCATAGCATGGATGTCCTGGTGTGGTGGCATAACCTTTTGACTACCTTGGTCTGGAGACATAGACTGGGTATTTCTTTGTGTAGCCTGGCTACTTCCTTGATGTGGGTGGTCAACCTGTAGATATAGTTGTCGTGAAAAGGCTAAGAGATCTTGATTGGACCCCTCTACATTTAGGATCTGTGGTACCTTCTCAGTTGTTTGTTGAACTTCTGTATTTTGAGGCAATGCAAGATTTATAAAAGTGGACACTTCTGCAAGTTTTGAAGGATCAAGCGTAGGCCTTTTCACAGTACCTCGCTTGCCTAGACCAGTTCCTGTGTCTTGTTTAGTTGATACCTCCTTATCAGTGCAACTATCTGTAGATGTTCTAATCTCTAGTTTTTCGGTACTTTTTTGCATTCTGTCTGTTTTATTTTATCTCCATCTTTAGATGGCCCTTCTTTTACACTTTTCTTTTTTACAAATGTTTCTTCTCTCATTTCCTTTAACACTGTGTTTAGAGCAACACTTGCCGCTCTCCGTTTACCAGGTGCTTTCATTTCCATCGCCTTTTCATTCAGGTAATTAAACAGAGAATCACCTTCAAACTTGCTAGACACATGTTTCCTTATAAAACTTTTACAAGTTGGTCTCTCTGTAAAATAAATATATTCTTATTGAATGCTGCGCCAAGTCTTTTGTACATCATTGTTCTAGCATTTACCTAACGAGGTTACTTTAAACTGTGCTGTTGTTATATAGAAACAACAATTCTATACATTCCTTTATCCAGACAAAGATGAATATGTTAGATTTACGAGTATAATATACATATTTCAAAATATGACATCACAACATGCCTCATAAAACACAGACCACAGTTTATCAGTATATATGTCATACAGTCCAGTAACCTCTTTATCATGGCTTTGATATCCAGGCCTCACACATATAACATGCATCCATTAACCTGCATACCTCATGTAATAAAAACAGAAAAAAACTTCCTCACCACAACAAAAACATGGCACACCTCATGGAGGTGTGCCATGTTTGTGTTGTGGTGAGGAACTGTGTGTGGTGTTTTTGTTGTGGTGAGGAACTCTGTGTGGTGACCTCACACACAGATCATGTAGAGAAAAGGTAGCTGTTGGTTGTGTAGTTAAGGACAGAAAATGTAGGCAAAGAGATGGTTGTGAATGAAGAAGGTAGGGGACAGTAAGGTGAGGATATCAGATGACAGTCACCTATTTTGTTTAGGTTTTGATGGGGAAATAACAGAAATGGAAGATTTGACAAATCAAGATTAAGAGGGGGAACAAAGTAAGTCTTGGAGCATTAAGGATAGCTCATGAGGAAAGACTTGCAGAAGGCAGATTTGAACATTAAAAAGGCTGGGCAACTTCTAAGGCAGTATTGGAAGATATATCAGAGCTTTAGCATGCACAGAGAGTTAGGGTAAGGTACTAGCACACAGAGGTTTGGTGGATTGCTTGTGCAAAGGTATTGCATTATTTGTGAGATCTTTGGCTCAAGGAAAGAGGGTGTTAAGGTGAGAGTTATGGCACTTACATAGTAAAGAAAGATCTGAGCAAAAAACCAGTTAAAGCGGAAATGATAGTAGAAGTTAGGGTAGGTAAAGGAGGATTTATCAAGCACAAAACTGTCTGGCGACAGCACCTTAAAATCAGGTATTAGCTTGAGTTTATAGACTGTAGACTGAGAGGTGGTGAAACATGGAAAAAATAGGCACAGTTAAGTGCAATCAGAGACTGAAGGATAAAAAAATGGGGGTATTTGCTATTAGCACTAAGGTGGAGTCGAGATATAGTGAGCTGCCCTTAGCTTGGGGTTGACATGAGTACAGAAATTGGCCAGAAAATGGTCATAGAGTTTGGACCCCTGTAGAATTTTCTGCACCTCAAACATCGATGGGATAATTAACATGTAAATCCAAAGGATGTATATATCAGAAGCCAAAGATTAAGGTAGAAGATTAAGCTAAGATGAGTGTCAGGGTCTTTAGAGGACATAGCTATGGATAGAGGGAATTTTGAGCAGACATGTGTTCAAAGGAAGATAGTGAGCTATCTGTGGGTAAGAATGGTGTGATTCATGTAAATTTATTTGCCATGAAGGCAATGCCGCCTTACTTTCTGTTGGGATAAGCTAAAAAAGTGCTGTTTCCTAGATTCAGATTTTCAGTGACCTCTACTTTAGCTATTGGGTTAGGATGGGAGCTAACAAGGTTCTTGTGAAGGCAGCCATGTTACAAGAGTATTATAAAATGAAGACTCCAATGATGAGATCTAGACCTCAGGAATATGTTTGTAGTTCTATAGACAGCAAATGAAATAAAACAAAAAAATTACAAACAATTTATAGCATTTAGGTACTAATTATTCATTAGCATCACATCAAACTCCTAACATAGAAAACATAACCATCAATCCCACACAAGACTAATTTCCTAATCGCCACTTCACCTAAACTTGTAATGTAATGCTTTCTTTGTTACAATGTAACATCTAGGTTGAGCAGAAAACACAGTCCAATGTAGCAATTATCTTGGAGAAAAGGCGTCAGAGCTATGTTGTTGTAACAAAATAGCACATTTAAGAAGAATGTAGAAATTTCAAGTAAGAAAAACATGTAATTTACTTGCAAGTTTTGTAAGCAACTTACCACCTGAAAATATGATTGTTCCAGTGTAAGGCTTTTTTATGATAACTTCTTTTCCCTCATGGTTAATATCAGAAGTGTCAAAAAAAGCACTGATTGTCCTGCCATCATTTTTTCCAGATGATTCCTCCAAAAGAAACTCCACCTCTGCTTTTTCCAAGCACTGAACAGTACCATCACTCTCGAAATAAACCACAAAAAAAGCATCTTCTCTTGACCAAGTGGAAGCCATATTAAATTTACAACTGTTCCGAGATACACCTACAATTACAATTATGAAGATGGGTATTAAAGTATGCTTACACAGTACAATTAACACTCAATGTAAAACCTGTTATGGAGCAACTCCTGTATGAAAGCGACTGTTTGATAATTCTCACTGCATAATTTGTTAGTCCTATACTTACCAGCAGCTCAGAGACAAATGGGTTTATATTTAGCTAGTGATTCTGAGAGCAAGGTCAATAATTTCCTAATGGCAATGAGACCGAGGCCTATATCTAAGAACAGGCTGCAGCCGTCACACCACGCTCACAATTCTGCTGTTAATGTTACTTTCAGTTGACACTGTAACATTAACAGCAGTAGTGACCTCAGAGCTGTGTTCTTCTGTTAATGTTACAGTGTCAGTGTAACAAACTGAAAGTAACATTAACAGGAGAGCGCTGAAGTTCTGTTGATAGTGTTACTTTCAGTTTGTTGTTTTAACACTGTAACATTAACAGCAGAAGCGAGCTTGGAGCTCAGAGCTTGCCTCTGATGATAATGTTACTTTCAGTTGACACTGTAACATTAACAGCAGTAGTGACCTCGGAGCTCTGTTCTGCTGTTAATGTTACAGTGTCAGTGTAACAAACTGAAAGTAACATTAACAGCAGCACAGAGCTCTAATCCGAGCCATTAAAGGGACAGCGAATGGCCAAAATAACCCCTTCAATTTTAGTGCATTCTAAATTACAGAATTAATACTTTAAAATACATATTTTAGGTTTTGATGACACTAATACAGTGTTTTTAAAATGCAGCTTTGCATACTTAATATGATGTGCAGGTTAAGCTTTGAAATGGTCAGGCTTTACCAAACTAATCAGCACTAAGAGGAAGTTGCCTCACAAGCAAGGTCACAAACACTGGTTCCATCAAAGGACCTGGAATTGGATACATTGTAGGGCCTCCTCCTGCTCTCCACTATGGAGAAGTTGCCTCACCATACTCTCCATGCCTGAAATTGGATATATTTTATGCAATTCTCCTGCCCTGAAATGGTTACAAATTTAAAAAAATTTTCCTTGCACCATCCAGACAATCACTTGCAAAAGATCCCTCACGCTGAGTACACTCGAGATTTTAAAAAACCCAACAAAGAGGAGTTAAACCTGCAAAACGTGCATAATAAAAATTATTGTATAGGCAAACAACATTGTATTTTTATGCAAAATATTTTGCTCAAATTATGCAAGATGGACTACAGGATACATAAAAGTATGTTTTGGGTCCAGAGTGTACGTTTAATTTTATTATAAGCAAGTTGTGACTTCTGAAATTTGTTATGCTGCAGACTATCTAAACAAGCACCATATAGCAGCGCGGTACCTGGAAGGAAGCAGGTATTAGGCAGGTATTAAAAAAATCTGCCATTTGTCCTGCTGTGAGAAAGATAAGAGCAGGAGTCTGATACCAGTGGTGGACTGCTTTAAAATAAAAACTATATACTGTAAAAGGGAAAACCCAGCTACAGAAAGATACACACTGGGCATATCTACGTCAAAAAATAAAATAG
>JASBQL010188273.1:0-13182 GCA_030264975.1 Desmognathus pascagoula | reverse complement strand
TGGTAGTGCTGTGCGCAGGCTACAGGAGCCGAAACTGCCAGAGGGTTGTGCGAAGCAGGCTGGTTCGCTACCCCAGCTCTGCCTCTCGTCACAACAAACAAAGAGACAAACGTAAACACAAACAGAAGTAAAGTGCAGCTTGCACTTTACAATTTTGGCAAAGAGTGGCAGCGCCTCAGGCCAGACAGCAGGAGGGGTTACTTTACTTTATTGACTAGATTAAAGTGCCACGCGCCCATGGGCCTGAGGGAGCCGGAGGGTTACCTCTGGCAGGACGAACACCGTAGTCCAACAAGGTATTTAGACACCGTCCTAGTGGTTCTGCAGGGCTTTTATAGCAGTCCTGCAGGAACCAATCGTCTCTAGGACTCCTCCCAGGCAGCCATTACAGGAAGTTGGGAAAGGCCAGTCCACAGACTGTGTTTTGCTTCCCAACTTCCTGTTTGGTCCTGGATTTGAGGGGAGCACCGGGGGATACCCAGGATGCACCCAGCGTTAGCGTTCGCGCCCCTCTCGCAGGAAGCGATGCGGGCTGTAATTACAGTGCCTCAACAATTGTGTCGAGGCGCTTTAAAATTGTGCTGCGTGCAGCACCTGCGTAGGCACTGGTGCTCCAGGGCTGGTCTGCCCTATCATGGGGGGACCCCCTGGGGGGGTTCCCCCCGGCATGCAGGGGGCATTTGGGGTGATAAGCGCCTGAAAACGCCCTCCTCCGTGGCAGTAGGGGGCCACAGCACCCCCTGCTGGCCAAAGGTGTGAAGGGAACCGAAACATTCCTACCCGGCCCCACTTCCTAAAGGCAAAGCAGGACGTGGTGTCTGAATTGGTGTTTTTATTCATTATTGTTTGGAGACTCTCTACCAACTATCCATTTGAAAGCTAATCCATTGGATCAATTTTGGAGGTGAGGCAAAAATGGCAGTTTGTTTTATTGTAACCTCTGGAGAGTAGTCGTTGTTGTCCACTTCATGTTAAGTGGCAATAATTATGTTGGACTTGGTAGAAAACAATTCACATTGTTTGGTAAGAAATATGCCATGAGAAACAGAATGGAAGCACTGCAATTTGTCTAAATCATTAGCCATTCAGATGTCAACTAGACAGTGTCTGATTGTATGTAACAGTCCATTTTTAAAAGAACTATGTGGCCCATTTGCAGGGAGTAGAAGTGGCTGCTGTAATTGACGCCATAAAAATGTGCTTACTTTGCACAAGTTGTATCTGGTAATTGAGTATGAGAAAATTACTTGTATCAGAATTTTTTTGTAAATAAAGAAATCAGAATGTACTGTTTTTTTTGCACTGTTAAAAGAATCTACTGTAATGTGGACCATGTAACATTCGTGTCGACCATCATGATAAATGTCCTACATTTGTGAATACTTTTACTGTTCTGTTATTTCCTTCCCGTGCTGACTGACTGTCTTTCTTCCTGGGCACTGTTAGATTCATGGACCTGTCATTGTGGAGGACACATGTCTGTGCTTCAACGCTCTTGGGGGACTTCCTGGACCCTATATGTAAGTATGCTGCATTCCAATGGAAAGATAGGCTTGTGAGTGATGTGCACCGAGGGAGCCTGATAAACATCAGCTTTGTGTATTTTGATATGCACTATTTTGATGGTTTTCTTATATTTTCTAATATTAAAACGTTTTTGTTTCAACACAGTGTGGTAAGGCTATAGATTTCATTTGATAATCTTTAGATTGCATTTCAGTGTAAATGTACTTATTTGTGCATCTATGCTAAGCATTCAGCAGAGACGTTTTGAGTCAGGAACTGAATGGACACATTCTCAGGAGGCAGAGAATTCAACTGAGCTCTGACAGTTTTACCAGTGCACCTCCTTTGACCTGTACTGATCACTTGGGAGTGATTACTTAAAAGACACTCGCCCTCAAAAAAAGGTTTTCTACATTTTGAAGTCCATTTACAGGGACCATGATGCATTTTTGTATTCAAATGCAAAAAGTGTTGTCTCTATCTAATAACTTTTTTTTCATAACTAGGTTTTTCAGGGTTTACTTCTCCCCTTCTGAAATTCTCAGCAATACCGGTCTCTTGCAATACTGTGGTTTTGCAAGAGAGGTGCATCTGTCAGTGAAGTAAAACGGAAAGGAAGTGAAGCACTTTTAATAAATTCGGTGCAGGGAGAGTGGATAGAAATATTTCCCCTGCCAGGCCTTGAAAGGGTGAGTGTACTTGAGATCACTGGTGTAGAGGCAACTTCCCCATAGCTCTGACTTCAACACAAAACCTGCACAGCTGAGGGAGTGTTCCTAAATAGTGTGTTCACCACACAAAGCTGCATTTTTTACGTACAATATTTGCAAAAATAAAACCTCTTTAGCAACTCAAGAAATCTGTCTCTCCAATCCTACAGCTGCAGATCTGCCAGTGCCAGAACCCATCTGCTCTGAATGCCCATCCCTACCTGCTTCTGTCTTCCAGGATATTTTTCAGACTGGCATTATTGTATCAACTAGATGGTGACACACTTTGTATCTCTTTTTGCATTTCATGAAACCTCTACCATGCCTCGACACCACTCTCTCCTGGGGATTTGCACTTTCCTCCAGGCATGAGATTTACACCTTTGCTGACTCTGCTCTCGGTACAATTAATATTAGAGTGTCATATGTTAAGATTGTGATGAAAGACACGGTGGTAGAGGTTCTGCCAGACGCACGCACAAAATCCCCCTTGTCAATTCAGGGCACAAGCCTCATTCTATGAGGACCTACAGGGATGATTAACAAGGGACCCCAGTCAAATCCGGTCTTACACCTTGTACTGCTGTGAGAGGACTGACGAGGATGGCTGACCTGGTAACCGAGACTGTTTGCCCCAGGCTATGAGGAGCACCATCACATGGATAACTATTTTAAAATGGGATTCATGAGCCTTTAGCATGCCAGCCAAACAGAGGTGTACATGTGAGGCAAACACGTGGGTAAAAATATATATCTTATTTATTAAACACATAAACAAAGATTTATTTACACCCGGTACTAAATAGATCACAGTTGTTAAATAATTACACAGCAGCACAAAAGGAACGTCAAACATGGGTGAATAGTATAACACAGTAAAAACAAGGCCTTAACCACCGAGTGGGCAACACCAGGCTTACCAACAGAACAGCACGATCACCACATGGAAGAGGGTTCAGACACCAACTTCTACGGTCTTTCTGCACTGTCGAGGTGCAGAGCACAGGGGATCAGAACAACCCCCTTCACAATGCTCAGCTTCCAGCATGAAAATGAAAGAGATGAGAAAGAGGGAGGGCGCTAGCCACTCCTCTTATACCCCAGCTTTATGCAGGTGTTGCTAAAATGGGCAAATCCAAATACTTCCTGCAACAAAGAGGAAGACCCAAGGCGGGTAAAAACAATTCTGGCAGGACAGGTTTGACTGCCTTTAATAATAGGAAAAAACAGTTCTGGCAGCCCAGGCTTCGCTTCCTGGATGAACAATAAACCCCCAACACCTTCTGGCCTGCGAGGATAAGAGGGGCAGGGAACCAGATTCTAGAGCCCTCGATGGGCTTGGAAAGCCACCATCAGTATAAGGAGGTGGGGAAGGCAAGACATTCCACAGCTCCCCTTTCAGAACTGAGAGACAACAGGGAGTGGGGAAGGGCTCCTCCCATACTTCCTGGGTCCAAGATGCTCGGGTAATTAGATTACTGGGAGTCAGGACCACGAGTCATCGGACTCCATTTGGTAGAAACTTGTTGTTCCTTCCCATGTGGGCAGGGACAAAAGGGATTCCCAGAAGTGGGATTACCAATATGGGTGACTTGCAACCAGGGACACGTGCGGTGACCCTACTGCAGCCCTGAAATACACAACCCCACAGTACGACTCGTATCTTTTGGTTTCAGCCCATAAACATAAAGGATCCATCTGGGCCAGTGGCAAAACACTAACAGCACGCAGGGGCTCGCATACCACACACACAGAAGACCCTGTAGGTTGGCACTGGGGGAAGCAAGCATACGACTTCCACAACACACACTCTGGCGTGCCCTCTGGGCCTAGTGCTCCAGAGGCACCAAGCAAAACACACACACATAACGCGCAGGGATGGTGCACTGAGAAATGGAGTAGCTTGTAAAGCATGCACACGCTCAGCAGACACTGGAGACTATCTAGGATCTGAACAGGGTAGGACAACTACAGGGACCTACAACATACACACCTGGACATGAACTCTGAGCCCACTGTGCCAGAGATACCCAAGAGGGCAGAGACACACACCACAGAGGGATTGTGAACGCTCAGCAGGGGAGGGAGACCTATCCCGTAAGACTTACCCAGTGCCCCGTAGGATAACATGGAGCCCCATGTATCGCTATGGGGCGGTTGAATACTGACTCCAATCAGTCCCCGAGGGATCCAGTTTGGGTTCAGAAACCCCTAAAAAGGTAGCATAACCACTAAAGATGCACAGGAGCCTTTGAGCTGAGATCACATGCATCACTGTCCTACTATCACTGCCTGCACACAGGACAGCCAGGGACACACCTCAAAGCCATAACCACACAATACACATATTAATCAGGCTCGCTACAAGACTGGGCATAGGAAAAAGAATTAGAAACAGTAAAAACAGAGGTTTAGTCTTCACAAAGATAACATAAGTTACCAGAACTGATCAAGCGCATTGTTGGCCTGGGTCATAATGGAGCTTGCATCATGTATAAAGGACCGTATCCTCATGTCTCTCCTCACTAGGCTAATCTCTTGTGTTATATATTGTGGAATGGTAGTACTTACTTAACCAGTCATAATATGCTCTATTTACATGAATGCCACGATAAACCCCAGGACTGAATATTAGGACCACATCTGACATGGCACCATTTTAGTGCCTGTTCTCACTCTAATTTCAGAATTTTGCTTTTATTGGTTGAGACTTTCCCTTTACTGGACACATAGCCATTTACTTGGTCCGTGCTATAAATGTGACGCCCATCAAGGCTTATTTATTGTTGCATTGTATAAATGAGTGAATAAATCCTATGTTCAAAATAATAAAACGTCTAATACAGAGGCAGAAACTGACCAAGAGTTACCTAGTACTAACAATCCCAGTAGAGAAGGTTAACTCAAACTCGTTACATATCCCGGCTTCTGTAGTGCTCCTTTATATATTTTCTTTTAAAAAGCAGTCAATGATAAACTCCTTTTGTCTGCCATGGGAAGATTCTTCCAAGTTTTAGGAACCAGATAGTGGATGGTACATCCTCTATTGCGTTTCCGATGTGAATTAAATGAGTGGAGTTGGGGGCTCAGAAGATGACCTAAGAGTACATTGGCAGGTCAGTAAGGTGCACCATTTGGTCACAATTGTTGGGCCCAAGTTGTTTAGCCCTTTCCAGACTCAGCCTGCGATTTACATTCAGTAAGGTACTGTATGTTTAGCCATCCTAGTTCCCATCTAAAAACAGGTTGTATACCCGGTTTGTTGCAGCTTGCAGTCTGCCTATAAGCCTGAGAGTGCGATATGCCATGTTGGACATACAATAAAGGATATGAGACACCACTAATCCTTGCAGCAAGGTGTGTCTCGCCTCCTGGCTCAGCAGAGGGCGAATCCTACTGACTCTCTATAGGATTTGGTGGCACCCTTTTACCACACTTGCTCTGTGGCACAAAAAACTATAGCATTAGCTGTACTCATCACGCCAACTTTCAATGTGGCAGGCCACATTGAAAGTTGGGGTGATGACTACAGCTAATGCTATAGTTTTTTGTGTTTTTGTGCTGTGGTGGGGAGGGGGAATTGAGGGAGGAGGGGCAACTTGGCATAGCCTCTTGAAAGAAATTGCCAATTATTTGTCCATGGATAGATTGATAAGCACCTCAGTTTTTGAGGCATTAAGCATATGGTTGGTTTGTACTGCCTAATCCTAATTTTTTTCTATTTACACTGTGCCATTTGACATCAGCGCTTCATAAAACACAAGCGGAATGTTGTTTGTAGACATGACAACTGAAATTTCTGTCTTCTCAATCAGTTGGTCTAAAGCCTTAGTATACATTGAAGAGTGCAGGCAAAAGCACTGGGGCCTGCGGTACTCCACAGGTAACATTGAGTTCCCGTGATAAGCATCCCCTATAAAGCACTGTCTGTTGTCTTCCCTGCAGAAAAGAGGCAAACCAATTCAGGCACCTGCCTCAGACCCCTGTCTAGCTACTCAGCATTCGCTGAGTCGCCGAATCTCATGGTTCACAATGTTGAACGCCAAGGAGAGGCCCAGAAGCACCATGGCAGTGTTGATGTTAGTATTTTGTTTGGTCAGAACTTGCTCTGGGATTATTTCCTCTTCTGTGCCTCTTTTAGCACTGAAACCAAGTTGTCTATCATGCAATACGTTATGTTTCTCCAGATGTTTCGGTAGATTAGTATTAACAACTCTTTCTAAAAGCCAAGCTCACACAGTAAGCTGAAAAATGGTCCAAACGGATGATGGGTCCGCTGCTGACAGATTAGACTTTTTACGAATGGGGTAACTGCCGTCTTTTTCCAAACTGATGGAAAAATCCCTGAGGCAGACAGATGTTAATCACTATGGTGATGTCTTTGATCAGGAATAGGACCACTCTTTTGAACAGTTTTACTGGGAGAAGCTCAAGAGGAGATGACACGTTTCTCAAAGCCAGGAAAGTGTCCTGACTCTCCTGTTGTGCTAGCCATGGAAAATTGGAGCATGGGGTAAGTACACAGGTGCGCACCGTGGTATGTTATAGTCTTTAAATCCTGTTAGGCTTAAAAAAAACTACTGTCACGATGATAAGTTATATCTGTATACAGGTACAGTCTTCAGTTTAAGAACAATACAGTATTTCTTCAGGACTTTAGTCTTCAAACAGAGGGGTGTTTTTTCCCCAGCAAAGCGAGAGTGGTTATACTATGGGTGATGCGAGATGTTATGTTATTACCATTTGTAAAGCACAACATACACCACAAAGGCAGCTTGGCGCTAGGAAATCAAACGGGACTAGCCACCAATCAGGAGCTGAAACAGAGAGGTTTTCCGAGATCGGGAAAAAATGAGATGGTTTTCGGTAGCACGAAGGGAAAGTGGGAATTTATTCCACAAGGAAGCAACGGCTACAAAAATATCCCGGTCCCCAACCCAGGATCACTTAAAGCGGGGTTCTGGATCAAAAAAGTGTTCCTAGAATGGAGAGCCCGGGTGGGGACGTATGGGGGAAACTTGTCTTGCAAGTACTCGGCACCAGAGCAATAGAAGGCTCAATGGACAATGCAAAGAGATTTAAAAATGATGTGGCTGGACACCGGCAGCCAGTGGAGAGAGCGTATAACAGGAGAAATATGTGCTTGAAAAGGAGCACTGTTCGCAACTCTGGCAGTGGTGTTTTGCAAGATTTGCAAACAATGGATTAAGTATGCCAGCTGTGCCAGATAAAGGGAGTTGCAGTAGTCCATAGTGCCAAAAACAGCGGCTGCCAGAATTGGACCACGAAGGTGGGCAGGCTAAAACGGAAGCACCAGACGAAGGACTGATCTTCTAGTGACAGGATTTGCACACCATGCCCAGTTGGGCTTCAGCAGAAAGGGAGGTCATGATCATGTAACCAAGCTCCTTTACAACTGGAACAGGCAGAGGAAGAGACCCCAAGGACGAAGGCCAGAAAGCAGATGACCAAAGTGAGGTGGCAGAGGGGGGGACCAACCACCAAGACTTCGGTTTTATCTCTATTCAGCCTCAGCCAATTACTACCTATCCAGTTCCGTACAGACTCTAGACATTGCTTCAAAAGGGGAGCAGTGTCAGATGAACCAAGGTCCAAACAGACTAGAATCTGAGTATTGTCCACATAAGCGTAACAGCGGAAACCATAGGACTGGATGAGTTTGGCCAGAGGCTGAATGTAAGCATTAAACAGAATAGGAGAGACAGCTGACCCTAGTGCAACCCCACAACAGAAGGGGGAAGAGTAAGACTGATATGGAGTGAGAGAAAGGGTTTGGACCTAGTCTGCTAAGAATGAGCAAAAACAGGACAGCTCTGAGCCAGAAATGCCTGCCTAGGTAAGGCAGCTTAGCAGGATGGTATAATCAATGGTGTCAAAGGCGGCTGATAGATCAAGCAAAATCAGCACAACACCACCTCGATCACAAAGCCGAGCAAAATGGTCCACTACCAAAACCAGGACAGAATTGGTGCCAGGACCTCGATGGAAACGAGATTGAAGCAAGTCAAAGAAAGGGAGCTCCTCGAGGTAAGTGCTTAGCAGAGAAGTGGCCAGCACTTCCAAGAGCTTCATAAAAAAAGGAAGAAGAGAAATTGGATGAAAGTTGGCAGAAGAGGCAAGATCCAGGGAGCATTTCTTTAACCCCGTAGTTGCTAAGGGCTTCCGACTCACCAGTCTATGATCAGATACCAAAGTGTAACACTTTAAGAAACATCTGAAAGCCACCCTCTTCGACAAATACTAGTCCGCGGCTGAGCCCTCCCAGGCAGGTCTGTGTCCAACTTGCCATGAGTTGATGGCGGACCTTCACCTGGCACGCTGATGCCTCCAGGCTTTCGGCGCCTTATAAGTATATAGACATAGACGTGAGCCTTTTTTTGGCTGTTTGGTGGTGCACCCGGTTAGAGGCCTGTAACCTTTGATTGGCTAGGCTAATCACAGCCATTTTTGGCTCTTTTTCTTCTAACAGGACGGGCAATCTAATAACAGCAAAAAATTGGGAATCGCCCATGGGTGGTGTCTGAAATTTACAAAAATGTGCGAAAATTTTGCATTTTTTCAGAAAATCCAAAAAAAGCTGCAAAACAAATCACTGCGGTTTTTGTTCTGTGCATGGTATCATTTCCTCAACTTTCTAGAACAGGTTTTAAAAAAAATATCTGTTGCAATTTCAGTGAAATTTCAATTCTTTTCTAACAGGTGGGCCATTTCTTCAATATTGCGTACCATGCTCCTGCTTTCAGATTTTGGCTTAGGAAGGTGGGACAAAAAAGCGTAATTCAGTTAACTCCTATGTTTTGAACAGCTGAGAAATTGGTGAAAAGATCAAGGGGTGGTTTGTGTAGATTGACCAAAAAATGGCCCCACAGCAACTGATAAAAAATGAAATGTATTCAACAATACAAAAGAATGAAAATAAATTTGACAACATTTGAGGATCTAACTTCTAGACCGTTTGGTATCTCTATGAATGCAGTGCACCACTACGAAACCCTAACCCATGCAGTCAGAGCAACATCCATTGTGTGCTGGTTTTCAAAAAATTGTCGACACCCTGAGACAGTAAGCGCAGTGTGCTAACAGTAGACAGTGGAATCTTATAACCACCCTCGACCCATTGACACGTGAAAATAGCAGATGAACAGTTTGTTCACCATGCCAATTCATACATGTTTAGAAAGTAGACATGTACACAGGTTCAGGGATGGGTAACTTTACGACCGAAACCGAATGTGGCATAGCCATGATACACTGCATTAAAAAAAGTTATTTTTTTGAAAAGTAACTTTTCAAACATTGATGTACAGTAGAATGTGAAAAAAGATTGGGTAAATGGCTACCAGGGACATTGGGGACATCTCCAAAGATTCCTGACCTCCTCCTGAAAAAATTGGTACCCCACAGGTGTGGATACAGAAAAGTCACGGATGAGGGGAGGGCAGAATATGACACATGGTAATGTCAATCCTCAGAGAACAATTTGGGGCATGAAAACCTGCTGTGACATTTACTTTCTTTTTGAGCCAGTGCAGCCCTGCCAATACAGAAACCCCTGAAAGCCGGTCGCACTAAGTTTCCTACCCAGAATGCCCGGCGATACACTGAAAATTTGTAAAATTTACAGGTTTTTGGCCAAATTGGCCATAGAAAAGGTGACCCAACACACTGCCATCAATACAGAGCACCTCAGCCAGCGTAGCCCTACTCCCTATGACAAAGTCGGTACCACCCGTGTGTGGTTGCACCCAAGCCACGGGCGAGGGGAGGACGCAAAACGAGACGTGGTAACGTTGGACAAACTAATCTATTTTTTCGGCAATCAACCTAGAGGGACCAGCACTTACTTTTTGATCTTGGGGACTCAGACCATCGAGGAAACCCTAACCCATCATCTATGTGCGTGACATCCTAACGCATGCAACAGTGAGTGACTTGCATCGGTCGCACTGTTTTCTACCCAGAATGCCCGATGGTACACAGAAAACATGTAAAATGTACAGGTTTTTGGTCAAATTGGCCATAAAAAAAGGTTACCCAATGCGCCACCATCAAAACGGGACCACTCAGCGTAGCCCTACTGCCTATGACAAAGTCGGTACCACCCAGGTGTGGTTGCACTCAAGCCACCGGCAAGGGGAAGATGCAAAATGAGCCGTGAGGATTGATTTCTAATTAGGATGTCAGTGTAGCATATGTTTTGTTTTGTGCCTGGTGTGGCAAGGCTTTTGAGAAACCCACCAACACCATACTGTTCCAAAAAGAGGACACCCTGATGCATGCAATGATGTGTGACTTGCGAGGGTAGCACTAGGTTCACTACCCACAATGCCCGACGAAAAGTGGAAAAATAGCAAAAATTACAGTTTTTTTGCCACATTGACCTAAAAATAGGTACCGCAACACGCAGGCAACCATGCAGACTACCTTCTCCTATGTACCCCGCCTCCCTATGAGTAAATTGGTGCCCAACATGCATGGGTGCACCAAATATGACAAGATGGCTGCCGCCGAGTAAGCAGCTCCTCCACGCCGCTCCGAGCCCCGAGCGAAAAGGTCACCAGGACCGGTGAAATGCACCCCCCAGACTGCCAGAGATCAATCCCGCTTCAGTGTGGAGGCCGTAGCTTAAGGTGAGTGCTCTGGTAAGTACTCTCCCTTGCTGCACACGGCCCAAGAGCGCTGGGAGCCAGAGGGGTGGGAGTGGGGGGAGGGGAGGAGCGGCAACTCGCAGCACAGCCACGCGGCCCCAGGCTACGGTGCGTACCGCCATATGCGGGGGGCGAAGGCGCGTTTTGCCGCTGCCGTGACGAGACCGCAATGAGGCCCTTTCCCTCATTTCGCGCTGCTCGGCTTGGGGTCCTGGGCTCTGCCGGCTGCAACCCCGCGTGCTCTGCCGCCCCTATCCTGCCCCCCTAGACCAGTTTCTGTGGGCTCGTCCGCCCCTCGTCCCTTTCCCGCACATCCCGTCTCCTTACCCTTACCCTCCTCATTGCCCCCTCCCCCCATTCACCCCCTCTCATCCCCTGACAAGCACAGTTACAACAATAAACAAAAAAAAAAACCAAAACAAAACTATGTAAAATTTTACTTAATTATCGAAGCAAGGCATATCTTCCGTACAGGCTCCCCTCTGCCCGCCCTCGCCCTCCATGCATCCCTGGCTCATCGTCACCTTTCACCGCATAACTCCCGCTGCCCACACCTCTCTCCCCGGCGCCGCTCCACCCTCACCCGCCACACCCCGCTTCCCTCCCTCCCTGCTTGCCGTGGCCCGCACCCCATCCTCCCTCGTGCCCGCCTCCCCCACGGTCGCCCCCTCGATTCTTGCTGCCCCTGCCCCTGCCCCAAGCCACTTAAACTGCACCTCATTTTCAACTTGATAAGCGGCATGGGCACTCAGCATCCAGGGCCCATTGCACTGGGCGGAATCTGGGAAGAATCTAAAGAATACCGGGATGGGCAGTTCAGACCCTGCGCTCTGACCCAGAGACAAGGCAGGTTCAGGGTCAGCACTGCAAGGCTTAATAATGAATTCTAGCCAAATGTAAGGCTAAATGTGAAATACTAATTCAAGTGCTTCGACCCCCTTATGCAGTAGACCTTCCCTCGAAGGGCGGTGCTATTCAGATAACTCAGTAAGCTAGAGAGGGAGTGCGGTTGCTTTAACATTCCTCCTCCTCCCCCCCCACTCGCTCGTTGCTCACCCCTTCTCTTCCGCCACCCCTTGACTTGCCCCCTGCCTCCAGCCGTCCACCCTCCTACCTCCCCTCGCTTTGCCACCGGTTACCCCGTGGTTCGTGGCTAAGTTTGGGCACTTCTCCAATATATGGGACAAATCACTAGCTTCTGCATGGCACCCTTGACCGAGTCCCCTCGCAGAACTCCTCCCTTTGCTATCAACTGAGCACAAGTGCTCCCCCTCACGGCTTGCAACACTGCCTCCAACCTACCAACGAATCGCAGTCATCTCCGCCACCCTGCTACCAACTCAGTGCAGGCGCCCCTCACGGCTCCCAATAACGGCTACCCTCGGCCATTCCTCTGCCTCTTACTCGCGCACGCTAATCGCCGACACGCACAAGCTTTTTTCCTTTCCTCCTTGGACTTTTAGTCCTCAAGGGTTCTCCCTATCCCTCCACTCTTCCCTTCTACGGATCAGGGTCTCTACCGCTATCCCCTTTCCCAGATCCACATCTCCCTCCCCCTTCCAGGGCAGATGGAACACCGCACGAAAGCTACGTGAGTGGTACACGGAGCGGGATACAAATGCCTACATACATACATACATGGTGGCAAGGAGGGGCACAAAATGAGACCTAGTACACATGGTGATAAGTGGGAAATTTACAGAGTTGTGCCATATTGGCTTCAAAACAGGTGCCGCAACATGCAGAGGACCACACAAATTGGTGCCCAACATGGAGCATCAGTACTAGTAGTAGCGGCAGTAGTAGTACCAGAAGCAGTGTGAAGACTGTCATCTGTGTATGTATGTGTGTTTTCTTTTTTTCGCCAGCTAGGGGCCAAATGGAGCCCTAGGCTGTGCTGTGTGAGTGTATAGCAAAGGGTTTAGGGTGTTCCCTTGGGCACCCATAGTAGCTGCAGGGGTCCTGTGCGACCCCTGACCTGCATGGTAAGGTGGGGAGGACCGTGGGTGGGCCCCTATGTGTCCATAGGTACCTGGTATTGTCCCTGGCCTAGTCGCAGCTAGTGCACCTAGGGGGTCCCCTCCTGCACCTCCATCCCTTGTGTGCCCTCTCCTGGCTAGGATTTAGCTCAGGGAACGAACCGGGACAAAGTTTAGACTGTCCCTGTTCGTGTGTGAATGATTGTCTGGGTAGCCGGTAGATAGGGCCCTGCTCGCGGTGGATCGGGCCTTTGCATGGGAGTCTATGGAGATTCCGTGGATCGGGCCCTACCGCGACCGCCCATGTTAAAGATAGGC
>JASBQL010177213.1:0-13242 GCA_030264975.1 Desmognathus pascagoula | reverse complement strand
GGAAACTGGGTTTAGACAGAGTCATTATACCATGAGGGTTCAAGGACTTAGGGTTCAGAACTGGTATCATGCTCACCAATGATAACCCCCAGTATAGCATACCAGGTGCGACTATTACTTGTTTGAGAGGCCACCTCAAATAGCATGATGGAGGGCATGTCATTCTCATAGTCAGTAAACGGGCAGAGGACAATATCAGGCATCAGAAAGGCAATGGTACAAGCAAGGACTAGGCATAGACAAGTCAATACAGGCAGGGTCTGAAACCAGGAGCAGGCAGGCAGAAGTACACACCAGGACAAGTCATAAAGCAGGCCAAAATCAGGCAACAACAAGTCAGTCAAACAAGGTACTCCACCACTGGAGTCAGGAACAGGTACTCCCCCTTGGGAGTCGAGACAAGACTTAAAAGCAAGGCAAGCTCTCAAGCAAGCTCCAAGCATCAATTTATCAAGCTAAGGTACCAACAAGGCTAAGACAAAATTGATAACTCAAACCAAGCAGTAGTCAGAATCAGGAAAATCATTCAGATCCAGCCAGAAGTACAGGCAGGAATTCAGCAGACTCAGGTCAGGCCACAGGCTTGGGTCTGCAGCAGGAGGTCCACACGATCCGGTTGTTGATCACAACTGACTTGGTCAGCCGGCAGCTTCCTTATATACTGAGGGAATCATGGGCAGCAACAACAGACTGTCATGGCTCAGCAGGGAAAGCATGGAAACCAATGTAAGACTAGCAGTTTGGCAGAACCAGCACAGAAGCATAGATGGCCATCTTAAGCTCATCATTCAGCATAGGCAATAGACTGAGGCATAGGCATAGACAAAGGACTTCTAGTCTGGCAGAGTATTCACAGGAATAGCGGCGGCCATTAGCCCGCAATGTCAATCTATGGGGCTGTCCCATTTTGAGGCGGCCATTGGCCAGGCAACCGAGGGTTCAGGCTGGGGTTAATGCCAGCTCTGAAGTCAGGAGTGGGGCAAATAAAGAGGGGGTAGAGGCAGCCAGGTCATGATTCCTGACTAATATGGGGAAGAGGATGTTTGTCAATGAGAATGTACTTATTCAGTTTTGTAAATTAACACACAAATGCATGTCAACATTAGCCTTAGTGGCAATTGCTAGTGGTGAAATCCACTCAGTTCCATGTACTTCTTCAATGATGTTTTCTTTTTAAAGTTTCTGTAGTTCTTCTTTTAATGGTTTCATCAAAAGACGCTTTACTGGCTTAAATTTTTTCACAACTGGGACTGCTCCATTCCTGAGCTAAATTTTGCACTTGTATCTTTTCACAAGGCCTACTTGGTTCTTGAAGGCTTATGGATACTCTTGACATATCTTTTTGAGTTCCATGTCAACTTCAGAGCGATGATAAACTGGGTTCGATTTTGAGGGATGAATAGACAAACCAAGATCAACTATTTGGTCTCAGCCGAGAAGTGTATCTCTTTTTTCAACTACATACACTTTTGCTTGAATGCAGTTGTGGTTCCATTTTAAAGTAGGTGACCACTTGCCTAGAAATTGTAGAGGAAGTTCTCCATAAACTGTGGGACCCAATGTTGTTTGAATCAAGTTCTCCATATCATTTCCCAGGATAGAGATGAAGACATCTTTCGATAAGACAGTGAATGCAGATCCAGTGTCTACCATCATAGGAAGGTCTGCTCCTTCGGTATTAACTGTGGTCCAGGGACCATATTTCTTAGATAGATTTTTTTATTTGCAGCATATGGACACCTTCCTCTGTTGAGTCATATGCTTGTTCTTGCGTGACTTCAAGTAGGTCTACTTTTGTTCCTTCGCTACAAACCTTTGACATGTGGCCAAAGTGTTTGCATTTGAGGCATTGTGCACTCCCCCAGGACACTTTACTTTACTTTATGTATGTGTAAAGCGCCAACAAACCTGTGGGCATCAGGGCGCTAAGTTGAAAGCAAATCTCGTCAGAGATGGTCTACGAGTAAGTCTGCAGCAATGTTACTGCAGGCAGAGTGAGAGTAACAGCAAAACGGAGGAGAGGCAGGAAGTCATTCAAAGAGAAAAGTTTTGAGAGACTTCTTGAAGCCATCAAGGAGATATAAGCCTCTGAGGTCTGGGGGGAGTGTGTTCCTAGAGGACAGGTGTGAGGTAGTTGAAGACGAGACCTCCACCGGTTTTTACTTTAACTTTAGGGACGTGTAAAAGATCTGTGGCATTGCTGCGCAGGGTTTTGGGCTCTGAACGAAAGCAGACTCTGTTCTTAAGGTAGATGGCTGTGCTTTGTCAAAGAGGATTTTATGGGTAATGACTAAGATTCTGAAAGATATACGGGCCACAACAGGCAGCCAGTGCAGTGCCCTGAGAGCCTCTGAAACATGATCGTATTTCCTGAGTCCACGAACTGCTCGAACGGCGCAGTTCTGTAGAACTTGGAGCTTCTTCATGTTCCCTTGGCTGGTCCCTCCAAGGAGACTGCCACAGTAGTCCAGTTTGGACCCCACTTTAGCCCTAGCAATGGTGGCACATGCGTGTTCTGTAAGAAATAGTCTCACTTGCCATAATAACCTTACATAGTAGGATGCAGAGGAGCAGATGTAATTCACGTGTGCCCTCATGGATAGTGATGAGTCGAGAAAGACTCCCAGGGTCTTCACTCTTGTGGACACAGGGATGGAGCAGCCCGCAATGGTAAAAGATGTAAACTCTGGCTCTAGCTTTTTCAGTCTAGGTTGGGATCCTATTATTAGTAACTCGGTCTTAGAGTCATTGAGAGCTAAGCCATTACGAGCCGTCCAATCCTGGATGAGCAAAAAGACATGGTCAACAGTCAGTGTGTCTTGGGCGTAAACACCTGATGGACGTAGGACCACCTGTGTGTCATCCGCGTAGTTTGAAGACACTTGAAGAAGTTAGCGAAATGTTAGCGAGAACAACATCTGAAAGAAATGGAAGGTTTTTTCCTTGTCAGGTTTGTTTTTTCTGTCAGGCATAAAAGTTTCCTTTCAATTGGTTTAGGTACAGTGGCTAAATCCATTTTTTGTGTAGCCTTGTCCAATTCATGCATTGTTTGTTGGACATCTCTGCAGCTTTCATTAATTTTAGAGTTCTCTCTAAAGTGATATCTTCAATTGCTAGGAGTTTTTATCTAAGTGTTTTATCCAAACAACATCTGATCATTTGATCTCTGATAAAACATCTTCCAAATGGTCAAATTGACAAGTTTGTGCCAGAGTTCGTAAATTGGAGACAAAGTTCAGGGTATTTTCTCCTTCAAGTTGTTTCCTTACAAAGAAACAATGTCTTTCCATGACAACATTGGTAGGTTGACCAAAATGAGCTTTGAGTTTCCTCTCTGTGGATACAAAGCAGTCAATGTCGGCATCACCTCCGCTGCAGCTGCAACATCTGGAATTGATTAATAAATCCTTCTTCCTTCCACATCTAATGAATTGAAGAGGATGTATTGTTTAAATAAAGCACAAAAGCTACTGCCTCCAATAGCAATTAAATATAAATCGAATATTTTTTTCCGCATCTTCTACTGTATAACATGCTCTCCAGGAAGAGGGAGAAAAGGAGGTGGTTTGGCCATCTGTTGAGCTGCCATTTTAATATTCGAGTGAATCAAGTAGTAGCGGAAAATTCCTTGAGTGACTTTGTGAAAAAAAAAAATTGTTAGGAAGCATTTCTGTATGTTTACATATAAATTCTACAAACAGTCTACAAACAGATGTGAATGAGGACAGTTGAACGTTAGTTATGGCATTAAAATTATTCAAAAGTGGGTTGTTAAGATGCACACTCAAATGTAAAACGGAAAAATGTTATAATGCAGCAGGGACTTGTTTAAAACAAGATATAGCAAGGTTGTAATTCATTGGTAATGAAATAATAGAGACCGTGTTGGATCTACACACAAATGACAGCAGGAGACAAGGGGAGTTGTTGTCTTCTTTATTCTCTCCACTCGAATGGTGCCAAGCACCCGGAGCCGGAACTATATCCTGACTCCTCCCTACTTCCGGTCGCAGCCGGGATGTTCCTGGATATAACACATCTCCCCCCTTAAACATAGGAGGGTATTAATTCATAACATAATCACGAAACCTAGGAGGCAATCGTATTGTCCTGCGATTATCTGGCATTATTTCCTGCACTCCTCCCATGTCCTCATTCTCTCGTGGGACACTCTTGTCCAATGCCTCTTCCTCCACTCGTTCCTCTTGGCTCTCTTGCAATTCCCACTCATCAACCTCCATGCCTTCAGGCTCAGGGAATACCGGGGTCTTTTCCCTGTCCCTCACTATCACATCCATACTCCATCTTTTACCCCCTGTGGTCGTAATATGCTTTGATCCCACCTCTTTCACCACAAAGGGCCCCATGAATTTGCTTTCTCCTTTTCTTACTTTCCATAGAATCTTTATCTTGATCAGATCACCTACCACCCACCCTTTGGGCGCTGTAGTGGCCTGTCTCCTGTCAAACTGCGTTTTGTACTTGTTTTGGTTTTCTGCATACGCCTCTGCTACTGCATCCCAGTTTACCTCTACTCTATTGTCTTCCATCATCCAACCAGGTAGAAGTCTACCCCCAGCCTTCCTTCCGCTCATCATTTGAAATGGGCTATACCCCACTATCATGTTGGGTGCTGTGCGAACCCCCCATATCCACGACTGCACATTTGTCTTCCAGTCCTCCCCACTCCCTATGGACAACTGTAGATTATCTTTGAGGGACCTGTTGAGTCTTTCGACATGACCGTTGCATTGGGGGTGGTACAGGGATGTGCACTTGTGCTTGACACCCATGCTTTTCAAAAACGCTTGCATCTCTTTTGATATGAATTGGACCCCGTTGTCCATTATGATGCATTTGGGAGCCCCTTCCCTGGTGAATACACTCCTTAAAAAGGTGATGACGGTGGATGTATCAATGGTGGTGGAGAATTGTACTTCTGGCCACTTTGAGGTGTAATCTATTAACGTGAGCGCGTAGAGGGGCGTCTCACCTAATGTGGTGATTGGTCCTACAATATCCATTCCTAAAGTATCCCACACCTGACCGGGCACCGGAATGGGATTTAAAGGCGTTTTCCTCACTACTTCTGTTTTGTCAGCCACTCTGCAGGCACTACATTCTCTCACATAGAGCTCAGCATCCTTGTCTATACCTTCCCACCAAAACGCTGCTCTTATGGTGCGCTTTAGTACACTGACACCCTTGTGACCTTCATGTGCTGCTTGGAGAATCCTGGCGCGCAAGCTTGTGGGAGCCACTAACCTATCTGCTCACACCAGCACTCTGCCTTGCATGCTGAGCTCCTCTCTCACGTTCCAGAACGCTCGTAGGTCTTCTTCTAATAACTTGCACGATCTAGGCCACCCTTCCATGCAATACTTGCCTATGCATTGGAAGCATTCATCTTTCTCACATGCACTCCTCCATTCCTCTTCACTATATGCCTCTGATAGTGCTCCCTCCGAAAAGAGAATCCCCGCATCATCATTGAAGGAAACAACATTATGTACTGAGTTTACATTCAGAAGTGGCAATCTGGACATACAGTCCGCCTGTTGGTTCTTTGCCCCAGGCACATATTCAATGTAGAACTGGTAATCTAGCATGCGGTGATACCAATTTTCTATGCGAGGCGTCGCCCTCGCAGAGCCTTTGGTGGTGAACAACCCAACAAGGAGTCTATGGTCAGTCCTTAGTGTGAATGGGGCACCCCATAGGTAAGATCTGAAATGGGTCATGGCCCACCAGCAGGCGAGCGCCTCTCGTTCGATAGTCGAATATCATCTCTCGGGGTCGGTGAGAGCTCTGGAGGCAAAACCGATTACCTTCTCAACACCTCCATGGACCTGCGACATGGTCGCTCCTATGCCCCGTAAGCTGGCATCGGTGGTGATGATGGTTTCACATTCGGCGTCAAACGCCGTGAGTGCAATGGCATTCCTGATGCCTTCTTTGATGTCTGTGAATGCCCTGCTACAGTCCTCGGCCCATTGAAATTCTGTGTCCTTCTTCAAGAGTTCTCTCAACTTGTCTGACCTCACCGAAAAGTTGGGCACAAAGCGGTGATAAAACTCACTAAGGCCTAAAAAGGACCTCAGCGTGTCTTTGTCATCTGGTTCTGGAGCTTCAACTATGGCCTCTACCAAGGAGGGGTTGGGTGTGGCTCCCTGGCCTGACACATGATGACCCAAATATTGCACAGCCTCCACATTTATTTGACATTTAGATCTTTTAACTGTGAGACCATGCTCCTTCAGTCGCTCTAACACTCTGGTGAGTATAGCGTTATGTTCATCCTCAGACACCCCGTGTAACAGGATGTCATCCTGAAAGCACAGGGTTTGTGGGATGCCTTTGAGAATGTAGACATCGCTCTTTGAAACACTGCACTGGCTGATGCCAGCCCGAATGGCATCCTCTTCTAACAAAACGCCCCTTCTGGGGTGATGAAGGAGGTGAGGTGCTGAGACTCTTCGTGGAGGGGTATTTGATGGTATGCTGCACTCAGATCATTGACTGAAAACCGGGTGGCACCGTGGATGGAATTGAGCAATTCTGCTATCTTTGGCATGGGATGCCTGTCCACCCATATTTGTTTATTCAAATCAGTGAGGTCTACACATAGGCGGAGTGACTGGTCCGGTTTTGTCAAGAGCATGATGGGGAACAGCCATTCTGATGCTTCTATGGGCTCGATAACACCCTGTCTCAGCAGTTTCTGCAGTTTAGCTTTGAGTCCTTGTCTCTTCCTCAAAGCTATATCTCTCACTTTATGGACTACTGGTTCGGCTTCGCTTTTCAGATGAATCCTATGCACAAATGACTTCAGACACCCTAAATTATCGGAAAACACTTCCGGATAGTTACACACAATTTGCTCGGCCGTGCGTACCTGAATGGTAGATATACACTTGTCGGTGCCTAGGCGTAAAACCATGCCTAATGCACCTTGGTGCAACCATCCTAATAGGTTTTTCCCTTTGGTGGTGACATGTACACGGGCTTCAGCTGATTGCCCCTCGAACTCCAGTTTGACATTAGTCCTGCCCACCATTCCTATGAATGTGCCGCCATACCCGGTGGGATTTATCTCTGGGGAAAATAAGGTGGCATTTGGCAATGATCTGAATGTGGTTTCATTCAGCATGGTGTAGGGTGAGCCAGAGTCCGCTAACATCCACATAGTTACTCCATTTACAGACACCAAGCACATTGGTCCGTCTTCCGTGTCAACTACATTGTGGTCATTTACTTGTAACACGAATCTGGAAGCGGTTTTGACGCTAGAATTAGCGATGGTATTGCATGCTAAGTTCTCTCCTTGATCTTCCTCATGTGTCTCATCGACAGTGTTACATGACTTCCTCTTCTGTTCTCGTGCGGTGTTGCATACCTTGGCATAGTGACCACGTTTTTTACAAAACGAACAGTGGACATCCCACGCTGGGCAACTATGATCACTTGCCGCGTGCTCAGTGGAGCCACATCTGTAACATGGTCTGGTTTTCCCTTTACCTTTGCAAACTGTTGTGGTTTCAGACTTTGCGCCTGCTCTGGGCTGGCGTGCTTTGGAACGTACCGCATGGACCTCCCCTGACTTGGGCTCTTCCTTTATTTTCATCATCTGCAGTCGAGCAGTGGTGTGCTATAACCTTTCCGTTATTTTTACAACTTGCTCGAGAGTTAAGTTGTCCTGCATTAGACATTTCTCCTGTATGCGAGCATTAGTCGTGTGACCTACAAATACATCTCGTATCATTTCGTCCACCACATTCCCATATTCACATGATGATGCCAACGTGCGTAGGGCAATCAAGTAATCTTGCGCAGTTTCACCTGGACGCTGTGAACGTGTGATGAAATGGTGACGTTCTACTACAATGTTCGTTTTTTCTCCGAATTGGCGTTGCAGTTTGCCCAACGCTGATTGATACGTGTCGACTTGTTGTCCTGCAACTACTGGTGCTGGCGGTAAGTGGTCTAACATGTCCAATCCCTCTGTGCCTAAACAGTGCTCTAGCATTGACAATTTTCTCTGCTGGGAGAAACCTTCCCCCCTATGGCTTCTAGATACGTTGTGAACTTCCTTCTCCAAAGTGTCCAACGAATGGGCGGCTTACCTGGATTTTCCAGGAAGGGTGGTGGTTGTGTGATGGACGCCATTAATGCTACTGGAGTTCTGTCTGGAGACTCGCTGTCTGAAGATGTGGATGAAGCTCTTTCTGCCACTGCGGCGAGAGCTGGTCCTCCAACTGGGTTGTCTGATTCGTTCTCCTCCTTCACCTGGCTGGTATGTGCCCCACTGGTTGATTGCTCGGCACCCGCTGATATTTTGGAAGGCTCTGATGGGGAGGACATGCAGCTCTATGGTCCTTGGCACGTGTTCGGTTGAACACCACGTGGTCGCTTCGTCCTCGCTACCGGGCGGCTTCTTGCTGTGCGCCGTGTTCTCTGGAACGCGCCTCCTGGGCTCCGGTCGCACCACGTGGTGTGTGCGTGAGCGTGGCTTCGCGGTGTGGGCCGCAGTCAGGCCCGGCACCCAGGGCGTGCGCAGACTCTGCTATCGGCAGCGGGAGCCCCGGGCCTCGGGGTCGATGGGCAGCTGGCGGCGTCGCCGGGTGGTTGCGCGGTGGCGCCGGGTAGCACGGCTGGTGTCCCTGAGTTCCGGCGCAGTTCTCTCACTGGGCAGCCGCGGCGGTCGGGTGTGAAGTGGCTGGCGGACACTTGCGGTCCGAGTCCCAGTCCTCGTTGCCAATTTTCGTTGTGTGTGGGATCTACACACAAATGACAGCAGGAGACAAGTGGAGTTGTTGTCTTCTTTATTCTCTCCACTTGAACGGCGCCAAGCACCCGGAGCCGGAACTATATCCTGACTCCTCCATACTTCCGGTCACAGCCGGGATGTTCCTGGATATAACAGACCGGTGTTCCGTCTTTTGCGCATGTGTGTAGTAAATAAATTGTGTGGGACACATGCATGCATATGGATCCGACTAGACAGACAGGAGCGCTTGCTTCAAATGAGCACAAGAAATGTTTAAAAACACAACAAACCAGGTCTACTCATAACAAGTCGCTTCAAGTATATCAATTTCCCTTGTAAATACAGTTCAAGGTTGTACTTGAATCAAGCACAGGTACGGCACAGAAATCAGTCGCGTACAAGCCGCAGTGCAACCGTCGCGTGTGACACGTTTGAAAAAGGAGGCTTCCAAGAGGAAAATTCACACAGATCAGATAAGCAGAGTGGGTTCGTAGGAAGCGGGGAGCACTTGACAACTCGTCGCCAATGAAATAAAGTCCATATGCTTAAAACTAAATCTTCTTTATTAAATAGCATAACAAGCTCCCTCTTCCAGTCTTCCTCCATCATACTCTCACAGTTCTAATGTCCCCTCCTAGGGACTGGTTGAAATCCGGAATCTGGAACGGAACGGAACAGTGCTTTGTAACAGCGCCACCTATAGGTTGGCGGTATTATAACCCACTGTTCCGGTGTTGTATATCTTGCAGGGGTTCTCGTTCCGGATTTCATGCAGGCTTTCTGCTTTGCCTATAAATAGACAATGCAGAAAGCATTTCGCATTTTCGGTCCCTGTAAAAACAGCATTAGGCGGGCACTTGGTGCGGGCAATGTTACAATATACTGCTGTTTCACTGGACAAACGTATTCTACAAACTGGATAAGAAAAATTACATTCACGAATTCAGAGGTGCAGTTTCATGAACGTAACATGTTTAATGTATGTTTTCCAAAGGTAAAGCATACCACCACCGAACTAACCTGCTTTTTCTTTATCTTTAGCAAGAACAGAAAAAAGCCAATATTCATGGTTCATATTCAGTCACATATTTTTAAGGGGGAGAACTGTGGAGAATTAGTCAGTGCCCCGAGCCTCCAAATACTAAGTAAGAAAAAAAAAATGGCATAGTCACAAATTAAGTAAAAAAAAAGTTCTCTATTTAGAAGTTACTTGGGCTAAAGGTATTTTTGATTGCATTTTTGTATGCTGCTTTAGGGACCCATTTACAAAGCAGTTGCGTTGTGTATACTTATTTATTTAAAATATTTATACCACGCACAACTGCCTAATGTCTTCGCAGTGCCAGCACATACTTTTTATGTTTCCCATTAATGTCAATGGGAAACAACAAACCTACTGTATACACAAAGGCAACTGCTTTGTAATTTGGGCCCTTAGTGTAGTTTTCGAATGATACTTAGTATGTCTGTACTACTTTAATATCTTGGTACACCTGTATAACCTCTATAAGCTACTGAAAAGCATGTACTCCTGAGGGGATGTGGAAAAGCAGGGGTGTGGCCGAGGGAGGGGCAAAGTGTACCTCTTTGGGGTCTTGAAATGTTGGGAGGTATGGGTAAAGTGATCTATGATTCTGGGTAAGACACAGACTGTTAGCTCCGCTCATTTGTATGCGCCTAAGGGGTGCTTCCAGATTTCCAGGACACTCTAGATTTAGCCCATCCTGACAAGAATAAATTAAAGATCAAACACCCGTTGATTGCTCTCATTTGCATGCTGTTAAGATTAAAGCACTGCAAAAGACATTTCCAATCTTTTTATTTGGGGCTATTGCCAGGACACCAGGGGCCCCTTAGCACCCTTTCCAGCTAGCAACACCTATGCTGCACATTTTCCACTGCACAATGCCCACATTCGGTAATGTATAAAACACTGTTCCAGAGACATTCCAGTTCATCTGGTACCACTCTGGTCCAGATGCAGAATATTGGCTGCTATATTTTCCCTCCCAGTTCACTTCTGGACCACACATTGGATCTAAATGATACCGGAACACTCCCGGAACAGCCATCAGAACAATGCACACAGTGGGTAATATTCAAAACACTGTTCCAGAGGCATTCCGGGTGTTCCGGTACCACTCTGAGCCAGACGCAGGACATTGGCTGTAATATCGACCCTCCCAGATCACTTCCAGACCATACACTCGACCCAGATGATACTGGAACAAACTGTAACACTGCCGGAACAGCCAGCAGAATATTGCACATATTCAGTAATGTTCAAACACTGTTCTGGAGGCATTCCGGGTGTTCTGGTACCACTCCGGGCCAAACGTACGACAGTGGCTGTAATATTGTCCCTCGAAGATCACTTCCAGACCACACATTTGATCCGAATGATACTGGAACAAACGAGAACACTGCCGGAACAGCCAGCAGAATATTCTACATATTCAGTAATGTTCACACACTGTTCTGGAGGCATTCCCGGTGTTCCGGTACCACTCCGGGCCAAACGCGGGACACTGGCTGTAATATTATCCCTCCCAGATAACTTCCAGACTGCACATTTGACTCGAATGATACTGGAACATGCCGGAACACTGCCGGAACAGCCAGGAGAATATTGCACATATTCGGTAATGTTCAAACACTGTTTTGGAGGCATTCCGGGTGTTCCGGCACCACTCTGGGCCAGAAGAAGGACATTGGCTGTAATATTGTCTCTCCCAGATCACTTCCAGACCACTTATTCGACCTGAAGGATACTGGAACAAACCAGAACACTGCCGGAACAGCCAGGAGAATATTGTACATAATCAGTAAAGTTCAAACACTGTTCTGGACGCATTCCGGGTGTTCCGGGCCAAATGCAGGACACTGGCTGTAATATTGTCCCTCCCAGATCACTTCCAGAACACACATTTGACCCGAATGAAACTGGAACGAACCGGAATACTGCCGGAACAGCCAGCAGAATATTGCACATATTCGGTAATGTGCAAACACTGTTCTGGAGGCATTCCGGGTGTTCCGATACCACTCTGGGTCAAACGCAGGATACTGGCTGTAATATTGTCCCTCCCAGATCACTTCTAAACTGCACATTCGACTTGAATGATACTGGAACAAACCGGAACACTGCCGGAACAGCCAGAAGAATATTGAACATATTTGGTAATGTTCAAACACTGTTCTGGAGGCATTCTGGGTGTTCCGGTACCACTCTGAGCCAGATGCAGGACATTGGCTGTAATATCATCCCTCCCAGATCACTTTCAGACCATACATTCGACCCGGATGATAGTGGAACAAACTGGAACACTGCCGGAACAGCCAGCAGAATATTGCACATATTTGGTAATGTTCAAACACTGTTCTGGAGGCATTCTGGGTGTTCTGGTACCACTCCGGGCAAAATGCAGGACACTGGCTGTAATATTGTCCCTCCCAGATCACGTCCCGACCACACATTTGACCCGAAGGATACTGGAACAACCCAGAACACTGCCAGAACAGCCACCAGAATATTGTACATATTCGGTAATGTTCAAACACTGTTCTGGAGTCATTCCGGGCGCTCCGGTACCACTCTGAGCCAGACGCAGGACATTGGCTGTAATATTGTCCCTACCAGATCAATTCCAAACTGAACATTCGACTCGAATGATACTGGAACAAACCGGAACACTGCCGGAACAGCCACCAGACTATTTCACATATTCGGTAATGTTCAAACACTGTTTTGGAGGCATTCCGGGTTTTCGGTACCACTCTCGGCCAGACGCAGGACATTGGCTGTAAAATTATCCCTCCCAGATCACTTCCAGACTGCACATTTGACCCGAATGATGCTGGAACAAACCGGAATACTGCCGGAACATCCAGCAGTATATTGCACATAATCGGAAATGTTCACACACTGTTCTGGAGGCATTCCGGGTGTTCCGGTACCACTCTGAGCCAGATGAAGGACATTGGCTGTAATATCATACCTCCCAGATCACTTCCAGACTGCACATTCGGCCCAAATGATGCTGGAACAAACTGGAACACTGCCGGAACAGTCAGCAGAATATTGAACATATTCAGTAATGTTCAAACACTGTTCTGGAGGCATTCCAGGTGTTCCGGTACCACTCCGGGCCAAACGCAGGACATTGGCTGTAATATTGTCCCTCCAACATCACTTCCAGACAGCACATTTGACCCTAATGATACTGGAACATGCCGTAACACTGCCGGGACAGCCAGGAGAATATTGCACATATTCGGTAATGTTCAAACACTGTTCTGGAGGCATTCCGGGTGTTCTGCTACCACTCTGAGCCAGACGAAGGACATTGGCTGTAATATCTTCCCTCCCAGATCACTTCCAGACTGAACATTTGACCGGAATGATACTGGAACAAACCGGAACACTGCCGGAACAGCCAGCAGAATATTGCACATATTCGGTAATGTTCAAACAC
>JASBQL010166149.1:0-13353 GCA_030264975.1 Desmognathus pascagoula | reverse complement strand
ATTAACAGTTCCCTGGACTCAGGGTTACCTGTACTTTCTGACCTTAACATGCTTTCTGCTACTGATTCCAATATACAACTTGTACAGGAAAATAATGTTATTTCTTTAGATGGTCAGGCTACGTCTGATTCTATGGATATGGCAACGACAGGGGAAAATATAGGAGTTACACAGGACCTGCCTACACTACCATCTTTACATGAGCTTGGTATTAATAATTCCCCATCTGCTGTCGATGCTATCTCTGATCCTGATGTTGGTCCTGTAATGAATAAATGCAACATGACATGTCCCACACAGGTCGACCTATCGGTATCCATCTCAGATGTTGATTTAATTGATGGGTGCGACCTACAAAGTGCAGACATAACTTCAGAACCAGGTCCTAGCCATGTGGTACTCTCTGAGCAATGGAATGCCCAGATGACGATTATTGACAAGATGGCCTCTGCTCTCGCGCACATGACTTCTGTTCTGGAGCAACAGAAAAAAGCCATCGACTCTATATTTGACAAAATAGCCGACAATCAAGCCACTTCGAATAAAAAATTTGCTCAAGGCAGGCAATATGAGGCTGCCACCACCAAGCAGCTAGACAAACTAGACGAGAAAATCAGCGATCTAGTTAAAGCACAAAAAAATGACAGACAGCTAGTTTTACAAAATTTAAGGGAAACTCAGAAGTTAACATCTTTTATTGGCTCTTTGGAAAGCAAACTTATTAATCTGGGTGAGGCATACGCGTCAAACTCTACTAGTGTATGTAAAAACGCGGTCATTAATGCAGCCTTTCCTCAACCGAGCAGCTCGCAGATTTCTTCTGCAGCCATTCCTCCCCACCAGACCCAGAATGGACTAGATCCAAAGGCCCCTTCCTTCTCCCCCAGTTCACCTTGTAACAAGATTTCACCGTTTGTCTTTCAGGGTGCAAAGAAAGTTGCATGTTTGAAAAAACAAACAGGTTATATGTGTAAATATTCACTTCTTTTTAAACCTCTGTTTCCGGAGGAAGACGGTTTTGATCTTCGCTCTTTTAATGTACCAGCGTTTTTAAATATCTGTTGTTTGCACCCTCTGCTACGTAATATAGCTAAACAAGATATAAAGAAGGTGGACTACCTTACAGATGTCTCTGGTCTAACTACCACAAAAATCTGTTTTTTTTTACTCCGATGTCGCCCAGCTTGTATGGGAACGTAGTTCCACCTTTATATCCAAAGGGGTGGATATAGGGCACTGTTTCTCTCAGTCGGCTCTAGAACAGACTTCCATCACTAAGGTTAATGTCTCACCTTCTAACACCAACTTGGTAGCTTCAAATTCAAAAAGGAAGGACAAACGAAGTGTCACTCCTCCATCTAAAACTAAGCAGAATCAGTCAAAGAAACAATGTATTACCAGAATCAGCTATTCGCCTGACATAGCTGATGAAGCTTTGCTTGATTTGTTTGATGACGCTATTGAGGAGGTTGTTGAACCATCCACTGCTCTGAATAAATCTTCCTGATAGGGGTCCCCTGTTAAGTACTGATCATGTAACAGACTCTTCTTTGCATTTAATTACACACTTGAGTTGGAACTGTGCAGGCCTTAATTCATTAAATAATGAAGGGGTTCTTCAAAAACTATCGCAAGCTGACATTATCTGCTTGCAAGAAACCTGGTCGATTACTCCCTTTGAATTAGACGGGTTCTTTTCAATCTCACAATTTGCCACCCCGACTACTATGGGCCACAACTCAGGGGGTCTGACTACATTGATCTCTATTACTACAGGTTGGACACCCCTGACCTGCTGGGCGGACATCCCAGGACTGCTTTGTATAAGATGTGTGCATTCCCAGTCAAAGATTTTTAAGCATATTTTAATAATAAATTTGTATTTCAGGCCTAAATTCTTGTTGAAAGATTCTTACAAAGTTTTTCTGAGTAAAATTTTTGATTGTATTAGAGATATCATGTTTAAATTTCCTGAGGATTATGTTCTATGTGGTGGGGATTTTAACATGAATCTCTCTAGTCCTCTTGTAAGTGAATTATGGAATGATGTGTTTCCAGATCTTCCTGAGTCTGTATCGCGTTCTAAGAAAAATAACAAGCCATCTATTGAGGAGACTTGCTGCGCAAATCATTTAATTGCATTGAATCTTATGATTGCGAATGGTCGCTATGGTGATGGGTCAATATTTACAGAAACGTTCAAACGAGGTCAGGCAAGCTCTAACATTGATTTCATAGTCCAACGTATTGATCAAAGCCATCATTTAAAAGCTCTTTATAATTCATGGCTGGAAACAAGCGATCACTCTTGCTTAACAGCTCTACATTCGCTGTCTGACAACGATGTATCAGGTCATTTAAGAGTGGGGGATATTATCTACAATCAACTTAGGGTTAACTGGTCTGTTGTGGATTCAACTGTCATCAGATCAGTTGTAATAAACGCTTTAGATACTCCACTCAGTTTTGAGATTGATACTGAGACCCAATACCGAAACATCGTTGAAAATATTTCTGCTAACTTGCCTAGAAAACCTTTCACCTCAACCGACTGGAATTGTAAACAAGTTTCAGATTCCAGCTGGTTTGATAGTGATTGTAAAGCTTTCAGGAGAAGATATCGCAAGAGGTTAGGTGACTTAAATAAAAATAAAGAACTCAATCTGGAACTAATCAGGACGCTAAGATTAGACTACAATAAATTTATCAAAGCTAAAAAAGCGTCACATTGGGAAAAACAAAGAGATTCTATTCTTTCTGCCATCGCAACGAAGAACAGCAAAGCATTTTGGAATCTTATCTCTGAGTTTGCCTTCCCTATGCAACGCCGACCACCAGATGCGTTCATTAGTGAAGCATGCTGGCGCGCCCACATACAGAACCTCTACGAAGATAAATCCAATCTACCGCCAGTGGAGTGGTTACCCGTAGACTTTAGACCTCTAGTTACTTATGATAACTTGAACAAACTGATAAACTCACTGAAACCCTCAAGGGCCGCTGGCCCAGAAGGGCTGCCCCCAATCTGTTTACGTTATTGTGCCCCCGCTTGGAGTTTGCTTTTTTCGCCTATACTAAATCATTGTTTGAGTCATTTCTCGGTGCCCGATGCCTGGAGAGGCTCTGTGATACTACCTCTGTATAAGAAGGGCAATAAACTAGATCCAAATAACTATAGACTTATTGCCCTTTTAGACCCTGGAAGCAAACTCCTAGCTAAGCATCTACTAGTAGAGCTAACTGCATGGGTCACTGACAACATTCTACACCGATCCCAGGCTGGGTTCAGAGAGGGCGCTAGTACTTTGGATCACTGTGCCACTCTCTCTCTTCTTATAGAGAAGTACACAAAGAATAAAAAATACAATCTGTTTACGGCGTTTGTTGACTTTTCTCACGCCTTCGACCATGTGTCTAGACAACATCTGTGGCGAAAAATGCTAGCCCTAGGATGCCCGACTGCCCTGGTCAAAATGATCTCTATCCTATATTCAAACACATGGACCCAGGTCAGGTGGGGTAGAAAGGGCGAAGTCACTGATAAAATCCCGGGACGGCCTTAAGCAGGGATGCGTCCTAGCACCCTGCTTATTTAATATCTACCTCTCTGACCTGGATGATCATATTTCACAGGCCAACGGTATTTCTCCTAAAATGGGAGGGCACACAATATCCACACTGTCTTATGCAGATGACACAGTAATAACAGATTTGACAACTGCTGGGTTACAGAATAAATTGAGTGCCCTAGAGGTTTACTGTGAATTAAATAGTATTCAAATTAATATTTCCAAAACAAAGATTGTTGTTTTTGGAAAATCAGCCCCTAACTTCCAATGGTCTTTAAAGGGTGTGCAGGTGGAGAGAAAAGAAAATTTCAATTATCTGGGTTTAACATTCTCACAAAATGGTAATTGGTCAAATCACATCAACTCCCTAAAATTAAAACATAATTTGATTCTGAATTCATTAATAAATCTGAAGTCAAAAAACATTCTTCACCTCCCAGCACTGGATATCCTGTTTCAATCTAAGTGGAAGAGTTCGTTACTCTATGGGGCCGAAATCTGGGGGATCTCCACTCTTGATGAGGTGGAAAAATGGGAGGCCTCGTTTTGGAGGAGAGTGTTTTGCCTCCCACCCTCATCTTGCGTTCTCCCAATTTATTTAGATTTGAATCTTAAAACGGTCAGAACCACCATTGTAACTCAGGCGATTAACTATTTTTTGAAAAATATGAACGCCTCTCGAGCAGACTCGCTTATCCACGCATGCTTTTTAGAAGTATTAAAGAGCGACTATACATACGCATATTTGAAACAACTACAAACATGGTGCATGGAGTACTCCCTACCCTTGTTTGAGAACAATGTACTCAGGAGTAATCCCGACATAAGGTCTGTAAAATCTCAAATTGATCACATAGAGTTCAAGCGGCTGCATGCGCAATGCTATAAGATGAGCACTTTAAAACTCTATGTAATGTGCAAATATAACAAAGGTCGGGAAAGCTATCTGGATGCTTGTTCAAATTGGAAGATCTTGAATTGTATGTTTCGCTTGAGGGCGGGTATTTTACCATTCAATTATTTTCTGCTTGCTTGGCAGAACATACCGATTAAAGAAAGGGTGTGCCCATTCTGTCCTGAGCAAGTAGAGGATATTGTTCATGTTTTCTCATCGTGTCCTATGTACGACACTATTCGAGAGAGATGGTTGAGTAGCTTCTATAAAGATAATTTTGTTGATCTTACTCTAATCTTGTGTGAAGAGGAGGAGCAAAACATTGTAAAAATCTATATTTTTATAAAGTCTGTACTTGAAATCAGAAACAACTTTATGTCCTGAAATGTTTTTAACTGTGTACTTCTCAAATGTATTTTTCTTATTTTTCTATTGTACTAAATGCTATTCTGTAATGTGAATGAGTTTTGATGATATCTTGACTATACTGAAAAGTGAATAAAGATTTTTCCAAACTCGAAAAGTGAAGATATAGAAGAAAAGCGAATGCATCATCGGAAGAGCCCCAGGAATATCTGAGGTCATGTAGCGCACGCTGCTGGGTTTTTCTTAGGGGCAAATTTATCAAGGGGTTGTTGACACAGTGTCAGGTTATGTACACATTTGTACATACATACATACATACAATAATTGTTTCACGTGCCGCTTGCCCAAAAGCCTCAGGGCACCCTTTCGTCACGACAAAACAGGTTCAAGAGCGGGGTGTGGGACAGATCCAAAGTCAAAAGAGGGAAAGGATTCATAATGCATCTAAATTAAGTGACACCTGAAAACAGGAAAGTTTTTAATTTTTTGCGAAAGGTTTCCATGGTGGGGATGTCCCGTATTTCCCTGGGAAGTTTATTCCAGGCCAGAGCTGCCTGCGCAGCAAATGCTCTGCCACCAAAAGTGACTAGGTTGAAGCGTGGCTGGACAAGTTTGTTCTCTCCAGCAGAGCGCAGAGATCTTGAGGGTTTGTATAATTTGACATTGTTGGACAGGTAAGTGGGGGCTGACTCATGAAGGCATTTAAAAACCAGCGTGTCAATCTTGTGAGTGATGCGCTGAGCCACGGGGAGCCAGTGAAGGCCCCGTCTAGCCTCAGAGATGTGCTCATGACGAGACATGCCCGTGACTGCTCGTACAGTGTTATTTTGGGTTATTTGTAAGGCATGTATTGTTTTACGGTCGGTTCCTGCTAACAAACTGTTGCAGTAGTCGAGCCTAGAGTTGACTAAAGCCTCTTCAACTCTAGCCAAGTTTTTTTCTGAAAGAAATCTTCTTAACTGGTTGAGGAGTTTTATGACATATGCACATGCAGACCTGACTTTGCTTACTTGATCCTGCATGGTTAGCTGAGCGTCAAGAACAACACCTAATGTCTTAACGGCTTTAGCCACTGATATGTCACAGCCCTCAATCATGAAGCTAGTGTATTCTGGAGATAAGGCATGTAGCTTGGACTTGGTACCGAGGATTAAAATTTCGGTCTTCCCTCCGTTCAGTGCTAATCCATTTAACGCCATCCATCTTTGAATTAGACCGTAGATTTCTGTAATGGTATTGGCATCTATACTATAAGTGCCGGACAGAGGGAGAAAGAGCTGCGTATCGTCAGCATAGTTGGTAAAGCCTACACCCACTTGATCCAGCGTGTCAAACAGAGGGCAAGTGTACAAATTGTATAGAGTGGGCGAAAGACATGAGCCTTGTGGGACACCTCTGGTCAGTGGGGTAGGCTTTGCAGATACGGACTCTATGCAGACTCTGGCTGACCTGCCACTTAGGAAAGATTTAACCCAGCCTGCTGCTGGGCTGGAAAAGAAAAAACTTTCCGTGAGGCGCTCGACTAGCAGATCATGATCCACCAAGTCGAACGCTGCACTAAGATCCAACAGAAGCAGGAGAGCAGGGCTACCCTTATCTATGATGTCAGCTAAACAGTTCTTTAGGTCAAGCAGGGCGGACTCCGTGCCAAATCCGCGCCTGAAACCTGATTGTCTGTTATTTAAAAGCTGATAAAATTCTAAAAACTCCTGTATTTGTATAAAAGCAACTTTGTCTAAAATTTTTAAGAGAAATGAAACATTAGTAATAGGACGGTAATTAAGTGGGTCTTTCACATCAAGGCCGGATTTCTTTAATAAAGGAGTAATCCAAGACTCCTTGATGGCCGAAGGAACCTTACCAGTGGCGAAGGAGGTGTTTACTAAATGAGTCAAAATGGGTGCCAGTACTGCAATAGATTTCTGAATGAGTTCTGCAGAACATATATCTCCTTTGTAGGAGGTAGGTTTCATATGTAATACTATGTCAGTAAGCTCAGGTATGGAAACTGGACGAAAAGAGAACTCAGGTATTGGCACAGGCCGAGGACGAGCCAAGGCCTTGGTCTCATAATCCGTGCAAGGCGGTAAGGCCGCTCGTCTATCAGCAATGATGTTTACATGCTTTTCAATCTTGAGAAAAAGCGAGTCTTGCAAAGTCTGACACCATACTTCCGAAATAGAAACATCATCATCATGACCCACTTTAGTTTCCATTTCTTTAACTATTTTAAAAAGCTCTCGCGAGTCAGAGCTTGCAGCTAAAATCCTGTTGTCATAAAATTCAGATTTAGCTAAAACAATTTGTTGCTTGTAAAAGGAGACTGCCTGTTTATAGAGGGCTTTGGAATCCTCTGAGGGATTCTTCCTCCAGCTTGCTTCTGCACGCCTCTTCACATTTCTTGCCAAAATGATGAGATCTGAGAACCAACCCTTGTCTTTAGTTTCGTGTTTGACCACTTTCAGTTTCTCAGGGGCTAGCTGGTTAGTTGTCTCATTTAGCAAGTGTCTTAGTTTAGTCGCTAATAACTCGACGTCCCTAATATCCAACAATTCTGATAGTGTAGGTTGAAGTTTGTGAGCGAATAGGGAGGGAGCGATGTTCTTTATATTGCGACATAAGGCAACGCTTCTCTTAGCCACGGGTTTGGCTAAAATATTAGTAAGAGGAAGCGTAGCAAAGATCAGTGAATGATCTGACCAAGCAGATGGGGAGACCTCAACTTGATATAAATCAACATTGTAAGCCAGCAGCCAGTCTAGGATGTGACCATGTTCGTGGGTTGCTGTCTTGGTATAAAGAGAGAACCCAAGTGTTTCCAACGCAGAGAGAACTTTTACCCCTTCCAGATCAGTGGAATCCAAAGCCCAATAGTTAAAATCGCCCAACAAAATGAATTTAGACTTTGTGGTCAGGTTAGCGGAGATAAGGCTCATAAGTTGCTCTTTAAAAAGCGGCATAGAGGGGGGTGGTCGATAAAGGACCAAACAGGATAGAGAGGTATTATGATCAAGCAAGATTTTAAAAAAAAGATGTTCACAGTCAACAATGATCTCAGTGGTGACTGTGTGGGCCACCAACCCCTCACGTAACAAAACTGCCACCCCACCACCCGTGCCAGAAGTTCTGTCTGCCCTAAGCATGTAAAAACCCTCTGGGGTGGCTAAACTGGCAGCATGATTGGCCGCATCATGAAGCCAAGTTTCAGTGACGCACATGACGTCAAGTTCTTTCTCTACAATCAAGTCAGCCAATTCGGTGTCATGCTTAACCAATGATCTTGCATTAAGTAAAGCCAGGCGAATAAAGCTGGATGTGCCTTTCGGGCTAACACACTCAGCAACACAGGTAGTATAATAGGCAGTGTGTTAGTAAAGGCCCAAGAGAGTTGGCGGGGGAGTTGCTTGTTTATTTAGAGATAATCTTATAGTTCACCAGGTCGTATCTACACCTATCGACAACTGCGAACATCTTGTCCTGAAGTTCCTTCTCGATCCCAATACTACTCTTACGATCGTCATTTTATATAGACCTCCCCCTGATCTCCCGACTTTCAGTGAGCAATTTTTGGGCCTTCTTTCAGATCTTATGAACACCACCACCAAACTCATTGTGTTAGGAGACTTTAACTACTGGGCGAATAATTCTCTTGACAAGACTGGTTCTGCGTTGCAGCACTCTTTACAAGCTATGGGTCTTTGTTTACATGTTACTGGTCCCACTCAGGTGCTGGGTAACTCACTTGATTGGTTGCTTTCTTTCAACATTGTGCTGGAAGATGTTAGAACTTTGACCTGTCCCTGGTCCGATCATTCATTTGTTCTTTTTTCCCTTGCCCTGCATAAAGTCTTAGCCAAGACAATTTTTAAAAGGGTGATCAAACATGTACGTAATATCACTCGAATCTCTGCTGCTCGCTTCTCCTCTTGTCTTCTGCCTCATTTGCAAGCCATTTCTGACAATCCCTGTCTCGAATCATTGGTGTATAACTTCAGGAATTGTTTGAATATGACTACTGATCATCTGGCACCCGAAAGGCTGAAGGTTTTGAAACCAGAAGTGATTGATAAGAGTTGGTTTTCTGATACTATACTAGCTGCACGTAATTCTAAACGTAGAGCCGAGGCGGCTTGGCGACGATTGCCTACCACCGAGAACCTACAATGCTATAAATTAGCGGCCAAGAATTATAAATCCGCAATCCTTAAAGCAAAAAAGGACACTTTCAATTCCAGAATTGAGACTGCACAATCTGATGCTAAGGAACTTTTTTCTATTGTTAAGGAGCTGGAGGCTACTCCCGCACAATTGAATGCGCCTGTTCCATCTCAAGAATGGTGTGAGTCCATTCAGGCGGCTCTTTTTTCTAAAATTGACAAACATATCGCCGCCATTGACTCTAAACTTGCTTCTCTCTCTTCTCTTGACTCTTCTGTTTTGCTCTCTGTGCATTCATCGAAGCATTTACCCTCATATGTTTCCCTTCCTCTTGCACCTTTTTCTTTCCAACCAGTATCGGTTGATGATGTTATTAAACTTGTAAGTTCCATGAAACCCACTGCCTATAAAGGGGACCTTTTTACTGCTAGGTTAATCCAGGACTCTGTTACCACTCTTGCCCCGCTTTTAACACAAATCATAAATACTTCTTTTGCCTCTGGACTGGTTCCTATCACTTTGAAGGAATCTTGGATTTCTCCTCTCCTCAAAAAGACAGGTCTGGATCCCACTAATCCTTTGAACTACAGACCTATTACCAGTGTTTCATTCATTCTGAAGATTTTGGACATGGTCGCACATGATCAAATTAGAACATACTTAGAGACTCACAACCTCCTCAATCCTAGGCAGTCCGGTTTCCGTAAAGGCTTTGGGACCGAGACTGCCTTACTTGATTTAAGGAATAATCTAGCTGGAATCATAGATGGAGGCAAACCCGCGCTGCTGATACTATTAGACCTCAGCGCGGCTTTTGACCTCGTTGATCATGGTCTTTTGGTCTCCAGGCTCACTTCTGATTTTTTCTTTTCTACATCTGCGGCAAATTGGGTGCAGTCTTTTCTGGCTGACCGGACGGCGAGGGTATTCCTGGGTGACAATGCTGCGGATCCCATCCCACTGGTCAGGGGGGTGCCACAGGGCTCTTGTCTCTCGCCCACCTTGTACAATCTCTATACGCGCCCCCTATTTGACATCTTGGACCAGTTGGGTGTGGGATTCACTAATTATGCCGATGACACCCAGGTGTACCTTCCGCTGTCCGGTCACTATGGCCCTGATTTGGCCATGGTCCAATCAGTTTTCTCAGTCATCCAAGTCTGGATGGCTCAGAATCGTTTGGCGCTAAACGATGGTAAAACTGAGCTACTCCTACTGGGGACTAGCCATCGTCTTAAATCTTTACCCACTGCTTATGCCTCCTTTTCTATTGAAGGCATTGATATTCCCACTGCTTCTGTCGTAAAGACCTTGGGCATATGGTTGGACTCTAATCTCACCATGGCAAAACATGTTCTTAAGGTCAAGTCTTCATGTGCCTATGCCCTCAAGTTGATCCAGCAAATTAAGAAATACCTGTCCACTAAGAACCTGGCTCGAGTTGCGGGAGCCTTAGTTAACTCCCGCTTAGATTATTGCAATGGTTTGTTGGCTGGCGCGGACAAAAAGGTTCTGCATACATTACAGATTATACAGAACAATGCTGTCCGTGCAGTAACTGGATTATCTCTTCGTGACCATGTCTCTAGTGCCAGAGCCAATCTGCATTGGCTTCCAGTTGATAGGAGAGTTGCCTTTAAAGTTTGCTCTCTAGCCCACAAATGTTTATTTGGTAAGGCACCTTCTTATCTGCGTGAGAATGTTGTTAGATATGATGCTAGACGTCTCCTGAGGTCTAATGATGCCCCGAGAATCACGGCTCCGAGATTTAAACTCGCTACTTTTGGGGGGCGCGTCTTTGCCTCTCAGGCTGCTGCTCTCTGGAACTCTCTACCTATGGAACTGCGAATTATGGATAACTGGGAGGCTTTTCGTAAGGCCCTTAAAACTTACTTGTTCCCTAATGTAACTTGAATTCACTCCTCTATCTGTTTATGTTTCCTGCTGACGTATTGCTCTATATGATTTTGTTTGTTGCTCTGGCTGGTGCACTGAGGCCTCCGGGCGAGTGGCACCCTAAACAATTTTATTAGTTAGTTAGTTAGTTAATTAATGAAGTCTGTGATGAGGAAGAGGAGTGAGTCAGTGCATTTTTTAACGTGGAGAGCTAGGCAGATGTCGCCTTTGTAGGTGGAGGGTTTAAGGCTGTGGATGATGTGCCAGACCTCCGAGTGAGTGAGTGGAATGAGAAGGGCAGTGGAGGGGGCACACTGGGAGTAGGGTGCAAGCCTCCAGACTGGGGTCACGCAGCATGGAGGGGGGCCTAGGGCAGCATGTGTAGTGCTGATTTTGGATTTAAGGAGGTTGACCTTGTTGCTGAGTGCATCTTGGATGCCTTGACACCAAGTGTCATTCTGGGCTATGGTTGACTTGGGCTGGCTAGGGGTCTCCAGTTCACGTAAGATCTTGAATAGTTCTTTGGAGTCAGAGGAAGCAGCGGCAATGGGTGCATTGATGTAATTGGCCTCAGCGTGGATGACAGCCACCTGAGCTCTGGTGAAGGGTTCTTGAGCCACGCTTGCTCTGCTTTGCATTTGGTGGTCAGTAGCTTTTGGAGGAGGGTGAGAACCAGCATTTGTTCTTGCACTGGGACTTCGGCAAGAAGGATTTTATGGGTGCTTTCTGGACAAGGACGTCAGAGAGAAGATTGGTGTGGTGGGTGGTGAGGCCTTCGGGAGTGGCATTGGTGGGGGGCTTGCTTGTGGGGTGAGCCAGGAGGGGTTTGAGGGCTGAGGCAGTCATTTTGTGTTTGTTGCGTGCAGTAATGGGGACACAGGGCACCGAGGCATTGGTGGGTTTGTCGCGGGGTGGTAAGCATGCACTGAGGAGATAGTGGTTAGACCAGGGGCATGGGGTCACCGTGGTATCTGAGAAGTGGAGGGATGCAAGCCAGTTAAGGGTTCTACCCCATCTGTGCATGGTGGCCGTGATGGAAAGCATGAAGCCGAAGTTCAATAGCGCCTGGGCGATGGATGAGGAAGTGCGGTCATTTAGGTCATAGTTGAGGCCTCCAAGGATGAGGAATTTGGACTTGGACTTGAGGAGGGGGGTGATAAACTCCATGAGGTGCCCTTCAAAGGCGTGCATGTTGTGGGGTGATAGATTAGCATGAGGTTGAGGGTGGGGTGGGATTGATGAGAAGTTTGGCATGGAGGCTTTCGCATCTTGGAATGGGAGACGAGTCGATGATGCAGAGGGGGATGTCGTCTCTGACCAGGAAAACCATGCCGCCCCCAGATATGGCAGGGGATCGTACGTAAGATCAACACGGTGGCCACAGAGGTGCATGACATAGAGGATGTCCTGAAGTGTTAGCAGGACCTCAAACTAACTCAAGCTCCACAAGGAGATGGCTCTCCAATGCTTGAGGACCTCAAGCCCTACAAGCGTACCACTTTCCAGATCATGGACTCCACCACTCTGAAGGGTGTGGGCAACTGCAGTCTATGGGGTGGACGACAGCGCAGTGGAGGATGCAGGTGAGTTAAGCACACCCCGCAAGAGTGCCAGCAGTACAAATGTCACATACCCACCAAGTGTACAGATACCAATCAATGCATCAGAATGCAGTAAGTGTCAAGAACACACCCCACCCACGTCATGTGCCCCCAACAGAGACAATACCACAATTGGCACCAATGCTGCTAGATCCCCAGTGCAAAACAAAACAGCACAGATAATTGTAAAAGGTCAATTGACTAGCAGCCATGGTGGCCCACCCATTTGACGATCAAAAACAACCAGCCCATGCCAAACCAGCCCAAACGCATCTACCACTGCCGTGCGCAATAGCGCGCCCAGCGCTACAAAAATTACCTTGGCCGCCCATACGCATATAACCCTCAGACCCCCCACTCAACCTGCATAAGCAGTCTCATGTGACCGTACATAGTGCAAGTGTGTAACTATAACTAAACGCACAAATAATCCCACCATCAACATGCAACAGAGGTAGGAATACCAGGCCCTGTGTGAACCCCCTAACCTACTAGCTCTTACACACATGTGAACCATATAGCCTTGCCATCACCCGCCACCAGTCCTCCAGGCACATACCATTCACCATGTGGGACCCAATGTAAATACTGTGCAACAGGCATGTCCAGGTCCCGTTACTGATAACCTGACCCTTACCAGGCATGGTAATGTATGACATTGGCACTGCATGGTCAAGCTATGGCGTCTGAATGCATGTAGCTATTGAACGCATGCCGCTATTGGGCCCTGCGCCATGTGCATAGCAGTGGGATGGGGGGCGATGCCTACTGTATAGGCCACAGTGCGTCACCATGGGCCACAGGAGGGGAGTGGGATGCCACCGGTAGCACGCTAATATGAGTGTACAGGGAGCCATCAGTTGGCACA
>JASBQL010155080.1:0-13496 GCA_030264975.1 Desmognathus pascagoula | reverse complement strand
CCATTTATGAGCAGCCTTACTGAGTCCTTGCTACCTGTGATTATGGAAATGGACTAGGGAAAGGGACAGACTATAGTCTGTAGCTAATTGCTGGGCTCTGAAAGAGAAGCTGAGTGATGACACCTGTCGTCTTTGCTCTACCAGTAGGGTCAGTGGCTCAGCAGTGTGATGTCAAATACAATACAGGTGTGATTGTCATTCTATTACTGCATTTTTTCCTCTGTGTCATGGATTGCAATTCTGGTGACCTGATCTTTCATCCAGGTCAACAGGGCCAGCATCTCCAGCATATTGTTCTGGATTAGAAAAGGCACTTCTCTGCTAGTGGTGTCTAGGGTTTTCCTATGTTGTACTGCTACATGTCTCTTGGTCTCCCACCCAATGATACTCTCCATTGCACAGGCATGATTGAATGGACTGAATGTATAAAAAGAAACTTTGAAAGGTTTGCACAGTGCCTAACTAATCAAAGGGTTTATGTAGTATTGGTCAATGTTCAGGCAAACTTGTATAACTTCAATTTAAAGCATACCTAAACGCTGTAAAATTAGCTAATGATGGCAAATAAAATACTAAAGAAGTGGTGAGTTATGAGAGTGGATTAAACATCCTATGACTTCCATGCACATCTGTTTTCTTTAATTGCTTTAAACTAGAGTTTCTGGGGTTATATGTTGCAAATAGTTCCACCGGTTTCTGGAGAATGTCAAAACACATGCCAAAACAAAGCTATGTTGCCAACATACACTGGAGAAGATATATTTATTATTTCATCCTTCAGTCTGAGCAGATCAGGGAAAGGGAAAAAAAAATTGAGTCTGACTTACCTTTGTACACCAAAATGTTTGGGGTACCAACGTAAGTCTGTGGGTGTAGATTTACTATTCCATCCTTCAGTCTGAGCAAGTCATGGAAAGGGGAAAATTTGGCATTGAATTACCTTGGTACCCCATAATGACTGGGGTACCAACATAAGTCGGAGGGTGTAGATTTACTATTCCTTCCTCCAGTCTGAGCAAGTCGGTGAAAGGGGAAAATTCAGCATTGAATTACCTTGGTACCCCATAATGACTAGGGTACCAAGGTAAGTCGGAGGGTGTAGATTTACTATTTCATCCTCCAGTCTGAGCAAGTCAGAGAAAGGGGAAAATTTGGCATTGAATTACCTTGGTACCCCATATTGACTGCCAAAGAGCAGAACCCATCTCACATGCAGTGTATTGCACTGCGTGTGAGATTGATTGTGCCTCAGGAGCAGGGAGCTTGTCTGCTGCTTTTTTTTCAGTTTGAGAAGCCACTGCCTGCAGGTAATCCAGGGAGTTTGTTTATTAGGGGTGCAGGGGAGGCAGATTAACTGGAGAACTCCCAGAGCAGAGTTCTTTAATCCCTGTTCTGAAGTTTTTTTCACCTGGTTTCCTGTGCCCATGGCTTTCCTCCTCTTTCATACCCATTCATTCTTTCCTTTACTCTTTCTTTATCCCTATTTTTTGTTTTCAGATTTTGGTCATATTTATAACACTATTGGAAGAAAATATTGCTTGTAATAATCCCTGAGGGTTGTATTGAGAGCTGTCAGATCAAGGAATTAAAGAGGGAAGAACTTTCTTGCTGTTGCACCCTGTGGAAGGACTTTTTAACACTCGGCTAAGGATAATTACAGGCTGCCTTCCTGTGAAGTTAAAGGTTCCATGCTTGTTATCTTTTATTTGCACAATAAAACTGACTATAGCTCCCAAAGCAATCAAAGAAACTGTGAGCTGGCAGTTTTGACATTTATTTTACAGCTTTCCAATTACCTTATTTACTTACTCAGCTCTGCAGTCTGCTCAGAATTTGACATTTTTTTTATAGTTTGCCAATTACCTTTAATTTCTTAATTAGCTATATAAAGATAGACTGGTGTTAGTATTAATGTCATAGGTGTTGCTGGGGGGCCTATGGGCACTATAATCCCGAGTCTCCAGGCAATAGCCCCAAATGAAAAGAATAGAAAAGGCACTTTGCACAGCTGTAATCTTAACAGCAGACAAATAGGACCAATAAAGCAGCTTTTGAAATGTATTTATTGCTGTCATACTGGGCTGTGAGCCTTGAATCTCTTGGAAACCTGGAAACATCCCTGTTAATTTGTATCTAAATTGTGTAATATAAAATCGCTGTAATTTTTAATGTGTATAATAAAACATTGTGTAATAAAGACAAACTTTTCCACGCAAAATGTACACCCCCTCACCTCCCCACAATTAAAAATAGTTTCCAACCTGCAGGAAACAATTGGCATTGGCCAATGTTCGTTATTTGGCTATTTGGTTATTTTGTGAGGCACTTCAGCTTGTTTTCCTGAATCCTGACGAGCCTTAGCAACAGTAGCTAGGGCGCCTCCTCTCTGGAGCTGCTCTACACGAGGCAGCAGCAGGCAGCAGCATGCAGTGCAGGAGAGGGGATTCGGCTTTCCCGACTTTGCAGACTCCTGGAGGGGCCAGGAGGAAGGGAGAGGCCGCTGGGGACGGGCCCCTGCACCCCTAGCAGTCGAAGGCACCCTGTTTGAGAAACAGGTAAGCCGAGCAGTCGATCGCACGTGCGGCCGTGTTGTGGGCAGCCTTTGTCCCAGGGCAGTGCAGGCTGCACTCCCCTGGGGCACGCACGTGCTGCAGTGCAGGAGCTGAGAGCTGCCTGCAAGCAGCCTCTGTCTTTTTGGCTGCAATTGTACGAGGTGTGTGAGTTTAAAATGTGTTCTTTGAGGCTTTGTGTGCTTGGTTTCCAGCAGGAGGAGAAACTAGTCACATGGCGGGAAAGAGGCTCGTATGGAGGAACTGCGGGGTCCGGAAGTTGGAGCTCCGAGATTCAGACCATGCAAACACCACTCGGTAAGTAAAAGCCTGGGGGGACGTATCTAGCCCTGAAATAATTGGGGGGTGGGGGGAGAGATTATGAAGATTTAATTGCCAACAAGTATGCATTTAAAACATACACTTTCACCAATTCAATAATGCAGAAAACACAAACCTGAGCAGTGAAACGTGCATATAGCATTTTTTTCACAAATTATAAATGTTAACTGCAACTTTTGCGGAAAACTAAGTTGCCATCGCACTTTCACACCACTCAGGAGGTGCTTAAAGGATCACTCCAGTGCAAAAATCTCTCTTAAAAAGTACTCAATTAGCACAGGCGTGCTTTTAAAGATATGATGATGTGAACATTGCCTCCACAATCCACTTTGCTCCACCTCTGCAGGCTTGCCCTGCAGACACGCGACTACAGTCCTATGTAAATGCGGTGACCCCCACCAAAATGCACTTCTATGTCCCCCCCACCTCCCCAGCTTTTCTTGAAAAGCTGCCGCTGCCTTTACAAGCGATCTTAAAATGAAAAACGTCACTGCAAATGCTGCAGCAGAATTTAGACATATAACTTCTAAAATGTAAATAAAGCTTTGCACTTTGTATTTTAAGGACGTCTGTGGAATGCAATCCCTGGTCTACAGCTTGCCTGTAGCTACTGAGCCATGACTTTCCTGCCCACAGAGAAACGGGGAAAGAGCTTGTGTTTCATTGAGGTAAGAAATCAGAGGTACCCAAATGGCAGAGGTTAATTTGTGTTACAAAGTTGGAAAACTTTCTTATATGTCTGATCACTCAATCTATTTTTATCCATGTGTCTCCATCCATATTGTCTTTCTAGAATCTAACGGGTCTATGCCTATCTACCCATCAACTAACTATGGGGCTGATTCACAAAGCAGTTACATGCTGTCTTAATTTTACATCTGGTGTAACTCCCATTGACAGCAATGGGACTTAAACCAGGTGTAAAAAATAAGCCACACGTAACTACTTTGTGAATCAGCCCCTGTGTGTTTATCTATCTATGGATGTATGTAACTATATGTCTACGTATCTATGTATGTAACTTTGTATGCATCTATCGACATACAAGTCTGCTGTGGGTGATGTCACTTCTCATGTCGCATCTAGGGCATTTTTTTAAAAAAACATTACTCCTCATCCCCCACCCCACTACTCTCCCCAATCGGGAAAAAATTCCATTTTTAGGCACCTCAAAGGTGGTAATCCTAGCTGTGAGGGACGCTTGCCCTCGGAAACGCCACTCATCTCGTTTTATTTGCTGAAAGCCAGAAAGCTGATCGGTTGATAACCTTATTGCTAAGCAACTTAGTAGCAGAGCAACTGCCCGTCTGCACCTAGGAAAAAACTGCCTTACTAAAGAACATGATGCAAATTTTTCAAAACTGTATTTTTAAAATACAGTATGAGCAAAACAAAAGAAACCTCTGCTTTGAGAAAATATGCATTTTAAAGTGCTAATTGAGTACTTTAAAATGCACTAAAAATAATCTGACTGGTCCTTTAAGAGGACCCGATCCCACCATACACTACTTCTCTTTATATAAAAGGCAGCGAAAAACTGTCCATATGTGGTACTTTCTATTTTATCAGAAATGAAAGAAAACAAACGGTCTAAAGTACAACATATAGACAGTTTTCTGCTATCTGTTATTTAAAGCAAAGTGTATTGTGGGGTTGGGTCCCTTTAAGCTTCTCTGGCATGATCAGAGTCGGCAGTTCGCCCACCTTCAATTCAGCCTTTTAATGGTGGATCTTTACCAAGGTGTTGAAACCTGGGCTGGGTACTTAAAAATTAGAGGAGTCCACCCAATAATTTACCTGAATGGCATCCTCCTGATGATGCGATCGCGCAACAAGCTTGCTCCAATGGGAAGAACTTGGCGAATCAGTCAGTGCCCTGAGCCTGTTTTACGCATGGTAAAAAAAAACATGCTCACTCAGAATTAATGTAAAATGTTGAACAAGAGGTTTGCAATGCAGCAATTTTTGTGAGAGTTTGGGGGTCCAAATATGTTCTCACCCGCACTCAATCATTATGTGTCCTTGCTTGCCGAAACATGGGGCTGGTCTGATTTATTTATTTATTCCTCACGGCTGGTTTGGGGGTCTGGCCCTGTGCAAGTCAACTAAAAAATGTCTTCAAACTTTAGAAATATTGTTGGTGGAGTGTTTAGTCATAGGCTATGATACACACTCCACTCCCAATAGTTCAAAGTAAGACACTTTCTTAATCCTTTTGGACTCCCCTGTGCAACCTCCCTTGAGTCAGAGTAGGAATCACTTGTAACTAATACGGTATGACTCAAGGGAGGTGTGCGGAGGATGATGGGGGGCTTTAAGAAGTATCTTACTTCAAGCTTGGCCATAAACCCTTATTTGCAACATACTGCAAAGAGGGGTTTTCAGGCATTTTCTAAACGAACTAAAAGCTGGGCACTGGTTATGGGATTACCCGTACCAGTGCCCAGTCTTTCGTTCAGCAAAAAAATGCCCAGTAACTATCCACTGCAGAAGAAGAGGGGTTTCTGGATATTTTTCAAATGAACTAAAGGCTGGGCACTTGAAAGAGGATTACCAGCCTTTGTTTCAGCAGGAAAACGCCCAGAATACCCTTATTGCAGTGTGGTGTCCTCTCCAGGACACCACACTGCAACAAGGGTCTTCTGGTGGTTTTTCTGAAAAAATAAAGGCTGGGCATTGAGAAGGGGATACCCCTTACCCGTGCTCAACCTTTATTCCAGCAGGAAATGCCTAGAAGTCCCTTTTGCAGTGTGGTGTCCCCTCCAGGACACCACACTGCAACAAGGTCTTCTGGTGGGTTTTCTGCAAAAATAAAGGCTGGTCGCTGAGAAGGGGATAACCCTTAGCCGTGCTCAACCTTTATTCCAGCAGGAAAATGCCTAGAAGTCCCTTGTTGCAGTGTGGTGTCCCGCAGGGGGCCTCACACTGCAGTGGGGGTCTTTTGACCATTTTGCTGCTGAAACGAGAATTGGGCACTGGTAAGGGGTAACCTTTAGCAGTGCCCAGTAGTTGTCTCAGCTGAAAAATAACGGGAACACCCCTGTTGCAGTGTAGTACCCCCATGGGGGTACCATATTGCGACGGTGGGCCTTCCAACTATTTTTTTGCTGAAACAACCACTGGTCACTGCTAAAGGTTACCCCTTACCAGTGCCCAATTCTTGTTTCAGCAGCAAAATGGTCAAAAGACCCCAAATGACAACTTTTGTTCAGCATTTTACTCGTGCTCTTCTGCTTGTGTTTGAAAATTGTGCAATGACCATATTATGGTGCCTCAGTTGTTTTTATTCCCTAGTGTACTTGCAAGTTGCCAATATGTCTTTAGTAGCCCTTTTGATCACTAAGAAACATATGTATTTTTCTGGCTATTTTAGAAAAATTGCGCTGAAAAATGTGTCATTTTGGCAGAGTTTTTTCAAAACTTTTCTCATGGAGGGAGGACCCCCGTACTTCCTCTATCCCACTGATCAAGTTCGGGCTCGCTTGCTCGCTACAATTTGCCATGGGGCCTGGGATATAGCCCCAGATCTTTTACAAAGCTAGCAATGCCCTTTGTGCTGGTTCAGGACCGGCGATACAAATGAACGTTCGTCCGCCGGTGTTTGTTTGGGGGCCGGAGAGGGGAGTCTATGGCCAAGAAGTGTTTGTGCAACAGGCAGAGAGGATACTGGCTGATGTCCTGTGGGTTAGGGTTACTACTGGTGCGATAAGCTATAATTATTTTGTGTTGTGGCATCATGAAATTTACTGCAATGCTTTTAATTAAGTTGTGTGGTATTTCTTTATATGCAAGTTTGAGAGAAACCCTGCTATTGCGTTTTTCATTACAGATTATGCAAGTTTGAGAGAAACCCTGCTATTGCGTTTTTCATTACAGATTGTCATCATGTTACATCACAGGAAAGGGGCCTCAAGACTCGGGATTGAGGTGCATGTGTGAAGGGCTGAAGGGTACCAACTGCAGGCTCCAAACACTGGACGTGAGTCTTCCAAAATTTCATAGTAGGCTGAGCTAAGCCCCAAGTGTCTTGGAAACCTTAAAACGCCCCTGAAGGAGAGCGGCCCATCCATCACTCCCCCCTCATTGGTGTCTGATGTCCATAAATATGTATGTCCAGATTGTGCACTTCTGTGAAGCTTACATTGACTTCATTGGGAGTTGCTCTCAGAGTGTAACTTGCTTGTGGACTTAAACTTTTGTGATTCAAGGCCATGTACATCAGCATGACAGCATTGTCTGTAGGGTTGCGTTTATAAATCCAAATGGCTCACCATAAACATTTGCGACAGTGGGGAGGGGTGTAAGGTGAGCCAGTGGAGGGGTGTGAGGTGAGATTGAGCATGGTGGGCTGAGCTATGGGGGCAGTTGGGTCAAGGTTGGTGCTTTGTGAGGCGAGATGGTGGGAAGGTGAGGGGTGTAAGGTGAGATGGTTGGAGTTTCAGGGGTTGTGAAGTGAGACTTTGGTGTGTGGGTGGGGAATGTGAGGTGAGTCACTGGGTGGATGGAGACGTGGGTGTGATGTGAGATGGAGGTGGTCTGTGCTGTTATGAGAGTGAGTGAGAGAGATGTGAAGTGAGACAGAGAGGAGTGATGTGACATGAGACAGTCCATGGGGATGTAAGGTGAGACAGGAGGTGAGTGGGTGTAAGGTGAGATAGTGGGAGAGGGAGACAGCAGGTCTGGAGAACTGTGGGGTAAGACTGGGAGATGTGATATATTGGTGGGTTTTTAAATAGATTTCATACTGTTTTTTTACTATCATGATATCGGGTCTTCTTTGCCTTTCTTTGGAAAATAGTTTGTGTCTGTCTTGCTTCAGTATGAAGAGTTTTCAGTCTTTTTTCTGTTTTCTTGCAGAGCCGCCGACAGGATTAGAAATTTTCCAGAACTGAGCAAAGGACTTTGCCACACCAGTCTCTTCTTAGTGTCCAGCCAACAGACTTTGTGACAGGTAAGTCTTAATTTGTTTTCTTTGCACTTCACACGTGAACTGACAACTATTATAACCGTATGCAGGGCTATGAACGTCCACCTTTGATGGAGAAATATGTACATGTTTCCATGTCAAATGTCCAGACGCCTAGGCAACACACCAACATTGTCAAAGACTTATACACACTCACCCCTCTAACAATGGATGATGTATATATATCATCCCCTAAAAAGCCCAGCCACCAATGGGAAAGGTATATTTTCCCCAGCTAATAATCCATGCACAATTATCGATCTTAAGCCACTCCAACACTAACCTGTTGTCAACCCACACATGCACTTATGCGCTTACAAGTTTCATGGCCTTATACATTGTGTTGAACATCCAACTTTGACAGAGAGATATATTCTAAGGCTACGATAGTAGCCTTATATATAAGTGAGTTTCTCACCCATCCACAATCATGAGATTTCATTTTCTGTAACTATGGAACCGTAAACGCTGCCGTGATGAAATTTTGCAAGCAAAGTCATAACTGCACATTCCAAATTTCAAAATGGTAGCATTTACGGTTCAAAAGTTATTTTTCGCGAAAAAAAACGGAATTTTTGGCCATTTAATATGGGATTTTCCCATAGGGAAATTGCCCCATTTTTGTCCGCACGCACAGCCTAAACCGTTGAACGGATTTTTTTGTGATTTTTGGAGCATAAAAATGGCACGGATCATTCGCGTGCTTTTCTAAAAATCGCAAAATCTTCCCTTAATCAGTGCCAGTCAAAATCAAGATATACAATCATTACTTTTCAATGATTGTAATCATGATTTTGGCCAGAGTTGGCGAATGCTTAGGAAGCCATTTTTTCCTTTGCATCGGCAGCACTTTAAAGTACGAAAAAATAACCCGAATTTTGTTTTTGGATATCATCCGTTTTTCGTGAAATAAATGGCAGGCATCTGGTCGCTACCATGGCCCTTCCAAATACCTGCTTTTTATTTCACGAAAAACAGCCTAGAAAATCCAACACATTTAAAAAATGCCTGGCCTTTACCATTATATGGTCAGACATTCTTAACATGGTGGTGGATATAAGTTTGCAAACTCAAATCGAGTCAACAAAAAAAAAAAATTCTTTTTCTTTTATTTATTGACTGCATTTAAAATTGCGGCCTTAATACAACTGGGATTTAAGTCTGCGATGTTAAATGCAGAAAAAAACCATGCAATTAAGTTCTAGGACCTAAATAGACTCCTATTTAGGTTTTAGGCCACAAATGCAGAAAATAATTTTTTTGTTCATTTGGGACCTCAATAAGGTGGCGCTTCGTGCACCATCCCCAAACACCCCCAGACTCCATCTTAGAGTGTGGACCCAAGTTTTGAACAAAGCCATGTGACGACTCAAACTAATGGGGACACACTCTAAGTGGAGCCTGAATAAAGAATCCTGAGTTGGATTTCACCTAACCCACTCAGGTAAGCGGGATGCAGTTTTATTGAAAATCATAATTAAAACATAACAGCGGTATGAATTAACTGTGATTTTTAATAGAAAACTAATTTTAGACACTCGCGGTTACAAGGTAGCGTCGAACGCCTAAGTCAATGGAGAATGGGAGCCTAGAACAATGCAGTTTTAGGCTCCCATGTTAAAGATAGGCTCGCGGTTACAAGGTAGCCTCGAACGCCTATATTTTCCATTGAAAGTCAATGGGCCATTGGAAATGAATGGCCCATTGAAAGTCAATGGGAAATGGTAGCCTAAAACAATGCAGTTTTAGGCTCCAATGTTAAAGATAGGAAATAAATTCCTATACTTTAACTAAAGGGGAAAATACATTTCCCTGACCATTTTAACACTTTAGGGGAGGTGCTGCTTTGCGGCACCTCCCCCAAAGTGGTGGTAAGAGGTGTAAAAATGGTAGCCTAGAACAATGCCGTTCTAGGCTCCCATGTTAAAGATTCTAACCGGAATTGCAAGTCAGAGTCAGTATCACGGTTTTTATGGCAGCTGCACACTGAGAAGAGAGGTCATCGTAAAATTGTGAGATGATTTTAAATAGGACACACCTTGGTGATTCTTAAGAATGTTAATGAATGAGGTGGACTCTTCTAATTTTTTTGAGTTAGGTAAGCACAAGCACCCCTACGTTTGCAAACATAGAGCCACAATGTCCTTTGTGCCGTTAGCCATGTCCCAAGCTGCTGCCCTTAGCACTGGGAGCTATAACAGCCTGCACTAGAAAATTGTATTACAATAGATAATTTAAACATAGCTAACTTCACTCAGTAAACATAGAAAAACATCAAGTCAGTAAAGACATTTCATGTGTAAAAGGTTACTGACATTTTAAAATGTACTTTACCAATGAAATGCTGGCCGCTAATGTAAACAGGACCCGAACCAGATGTCAGCCGAAATGTGAATGGGGGTCTAAGTTCATATCCGCCAAGGTTTATCTACAAGCACAAAAGAAAAGTCACATAATGCATGGCACTTAGAGAGCCTGAATGATTTATAAAGCTGAAAAAGTGAAGGCTGGTTGAAAGAGACAGTGATGAAAAACTCTTCAGAGTAAAAGGGAATATAAGCAGGTAGTTAACAACGAAAATAAATACCTATCCAGGCCAAATAAGGCCAAATTTTACTGGCAAGCGGATAAATCGAACTCCCTTTTAGCCAAGATCATTGCTGAAAAAAGGCCGCAGAGAGTGATTGCGGAGTTGCTGAATGAGAACGGTGATATTATAATAAATCCAACTGAAATTATGACATGAATGACTGAGCATTTGCAGGAGATTTACACAGTGGATGAGAGAGAAGAAGTAGACAAAATTGCAGCATATGTGCGAAGTATAAAATTGGATAGGCTAGATGTGGAGGCTAGGACTCAGCTGGGGGGGCAAATACTGGCAGAGGAGGTGCTGATAGCTATTAAGGAGCTTGGTTCTGGGAAGGCCCCCGGGCATGACGGGCTAGGGAATGAATTTTATAAGCTGAATAAATGTAGACTGGCCCCTATACTTCTCGAAATGTATAATGAGGCGTATGATACTGGAAAACTGGAGGGCAGATTGAACGAGGTAAAGATCACGTTACTGCCAAAACCGGGAGGCGATACTAGGGTGTGCTCGGATTACAGACCATTATCCCTCATAAACTCAGATGTTAAGATCCTCGCAAAAGTATTGGCTAACAGGCTGTTACCACATCTGACCAAGATCATAGGGGAAGATCAAAATGGTTTTGTACCTGGACGGGATACTTCATCCGCTATTAGAAGAGCGCTTACTACAATGGCCGGTTCAGTGCAATACCCCAAAGCTGCCCTGATTGCCCTAGACGCATACAAGGCATTTGATACAATAAGGTGGGAATATCTATTTAGTGTCATGGAGGAGATGGGAATTGGAAGGGAATTTATCAGATGGGTACGAGTATTATACAATGGACCTAAGGCTAGACTTCACATGAATGACTCCCGGTCCGATATTATAGAAATTGCAAGTGGTACACGGCAGGGCTGCCCGTTATCAGCTATATTATTTGCAATAGGAATGGAGCCCCTATTGAGGTTGCTAAATGCTTCAGAGCCTGGGGCTGGCATACAGGTTGGGAGTGTCGGTAACCTGACCATTGCCTATGCAGATGACCTCCTCCTACTGCTGAGGGACCCAGGGACAGATCTGGATGCTATTGTTAAATTGATTGAAATGCATGGTGCATACTCTGGATTCAGACTGAATTGGGGGAAATCGATTTATTTTCCATATGGAAAAGAGGCTCCACGGGTATCTCCTGATCATAGGCTCCTGACTAAAACAAAATGGTTCAGGTATCTAGGGGTGAAAATAGCCAAAACGGAAGCTGAAATGTATGAACTAAATTATGACGAGACATTTGTGAAAGTGAATGAGAAATTGCAGAAGTGGGGCAAATTACCGCTGAACCTAGCTGCAAGGGTAGCCGTGATCAAAATGAGCATTATGCCCAAGCTCTTATACGTGTTTCATAATGTCCCAATTTATGTGAAATCCAAATACTTTATTAAACTGCGGGCAAAAATAACACAGTTCATCTGGAATAACAAAATACCCAGGATAGCTAATGATAGACTGACAAGGGCTTATGAGGATGGCGGTTTTGAACTGCCGGATGTGCAAAGCTACTATAGAGCTGCCCAGCTACAGCATGTGCTAAAGTGGTTTGGTGCAGGTAAAGGTGAACCACAGGTTGCTATGGAAATGGAATGGTTCGGCGGGATTGGTGCTAGTCGAATGCTTATGGATAGTAGAGTAAGGTGTGGGAACAGGGACGGTCCAGCCAGAGTAGGGCTCAAAATCTGGAGAGAGATTAATAGGAAAATAGCTGGAGGAAGCTGCTATAGTGAATACATGACTTTATGGGATGTGTCGGCTGCGAAACCCATGCTGAAAGAGCAGATGTTTGCCAGGTGGGTTGAACACGGAATATTACTGATGCAAGATATATACGCAAATGGTAGAATGAAAGACGAGAAGGATTTGGTGGATGAAGCAGGAGGGGGACTGGGAGTATATATGAGATGGAGGGCATTGCGAGCATGCATAGTGGACAGATGGAATGTCGGAGTGGAAGAGCCAGTGGAAAATAAATTAATAACGCATGCGCTGACGACTGTTGGGAACCGACATCAAATATCCAGAGTATATAAAATCCTGAGAAATGAGCGTAGAGTAACAGTTGACCCTATAAGAGTGAAATGGGAGGGAATACTTGGAGAAGCTCTGAGTGATGTCGAGTGGTATGAAGTATGTATGGCTACTCGGAATATTGCGTTCCATATGAGATTGAGATTAATACACTACAGATGCCTGAACTTCTCATATTATACCCCTAAAAGGCTAAATACTATTTACAAACGCACTGACATAAGATGTGCAAAATGTGGGGACACTCAGGCTGATTTTGTGCACATGGCCTGGGAATGTAGTGTCTTACAGGTATTTTGGGTAGAGGTGTGTAAAGAAATTTCGGAAATTTGTCAAGTCCAGATTGAGAATGATGTTAAAACTTTACTCCTATGTGTCACGCCACAGATGCAAAGGTTACGTACAAGATGGGCCAGATTGGCAATAACTGTGGCGAAATTGTTGATTGCTAGAAAATGGATAAGTAAAACTGCACCTACTGTGTCAGAGTGGTATGCATATTTATCGTATTGTGCTGATCAGGAAGATGAATTACGGAGTGTGATGCCCAGGACGCAGACCCCAAAAGATATCTGGGTGGATTTCAGGAATCACATGTTTGCGCGGCAAGCCCGAGCACATAACTTGGACTGATGGGAATCCGCATGCCCCTGATTAGAGTTTTCAGACATTAAGCCTAAATTAAGATAATGGAGAGTAGGATGTATAAAATTGAATGATGTAAAGTGTAAAGCAATTAGATGTATGACATGAAAGGCATTGTGAGTATGAACGAAATGTATGAAAAGTCGCATGATTTGGTCGGTTATTTGATTTTTTGTTTAAGTTGTTATGATGTAAATGAGTTGTGTTAATGTACTATGAAAAAATGTCAATAAAAATATTTACACAAAAAAAAAAAAAAGTGACCCCGTAGAGAACCCTGTCCTGGTGGAGGGCAGATCCAGCAGCTGGGGGGCCCTTGCACCAGGATCCCACG